>JXCR01134809.1:74925-164430 GCA_002079205.1 Phalaenopsis hybrid cultivar
TATATATATATATATATATATATATATATATATATATATATATATATATATATATTATATAAGCGCTGGATATGCAAATACAAAAGTTGGGGTATGTTTATGTATATTTTCCTTAAAAAATATCAAGAGTCCGTGCAGTGCTTAATACCAATTAGTAAACCTTAAATTGTACAAAACGCAAATCGACGATGAAAATGATAAGTGAATTTCCGTACGTGAAGCTTATTTGGCTTGATATTTTACCATCCGTCTTTAATACAACCCAAATGTCTGTTTTTCACATATAAATATTCTTATTTTTTAGACGAATAAGACAAAGACAATGAACTTGTTTAAATTTAACAGCCTGAAGCCAAATATTCCTTTTAACTATAATGTCACGCCTTTAAAGGAAGTGGTTGATGTTGCGATGTTGGAAGTCTCTCCATATTTCTATTCGGGTTTGATCCAATTAGATTTAAAATCACACGGCAGAATATGATTTTACTGATTTGAAGAATTGGGAGCACAATCTTCAAATAGAAGCACAAAAAAATTCTAGGAAAAACACATCATAATTTAATATTGAAAAACTCGAGAACAAGGAAAACCCACGGAACTGTACCACCAACAAATTTCCAATTTAAATAACAAGAAATATATAGAATACTCACTAGGATCTTCTTTCTACAATGAATGGAACTTGTAGGGCTTTGCTCCAAGCACTTCCTCTAGATATCATAAGAGAAATGAATGTTGAAACTGTGCTCTCCAACCCTTTTCTTCCTCACCAAAACCATGTCGAGAGAACCGTATGCGAAAGAGTCTACTTTGGTCTTTCGAAAATGCAAATTTAAATCGCTGAATCATTTTTCGGCGTGGGAATAATGTGCTCTTTGTAACAGTGCGCAGGTGTTTGGAATATGTCATGGGTACACTGCAAACCCCTGTGTGGGCACACTTGTATGAGAGTGGAGGGGCCGCACCCTCGGTATCTTGGCGTGGGCACATTGTCCAAGCACTGGTGTGCCATGCCAAAAAATTCTTCCTGGTACCATGTTTTGCTAGATGTCATGGGTGGAGATTTCATGCTCCACAACATAATAATATCCCACTTGGAGTTTGATGGCACCCAAGACCTATTGACTAGATCTGCCCATCTATACCATCTTCATAATCGCTCACCCTCGGAAAAAAAAAATTTGTGTAGTCAGTCCACTCATTCCTTCTGTTGGATCCTCTTCACAACAAGCCTTGTCTTGTAGCTCGTGCTACCATCTAATTTTTCATTCTTCATATAAACCCACTTGTTGTCTAATGCTCTCTTCCCATCTGATTATACCATCCAATCCTAGATCTGATTTGACTCCAAAATCTGCATTTCTTCAACAATGGCATGCTCCCACTCCTCTAAATCTTTAAATTGAGTTGCCTCCTCAAAGAACTTTGCTTAACCACTATGAATTAACAATAAAGAGTGCAACAAAGTAGAGTACATGTGTACCAGTCGAATCACTCAGTTCTAGCTCTTAACTTTGGTAGCATGCGATTGAGAAATTTTGTTTGATTTAGATGAGAACTTCTTTTTTCTCCACATGTCTAGTCTACAGTGTCTTCTATCTCAATATACTTGGACTCTTCAAAAGTAGGACATGGGTTATCCTGAGTTTTGACTCTATCCTTATATATCTCCATTTTATTAAATGTAATATCCATGTTCCTAATAAGTTTTTTATTCTAGTAGTGCTAGAAATAATACCCAAACTTCTCTGAGTGATATCCAATGAAGGTGTACTTGACAAATTCCAAGTCAGGTTTACTTTCATACCTAGCATCAACTTGTACATATGCAGAACACCCAAATACTTTTAATTGAAATGCATTTACCTCATTTTCACTCTAGGCTTCTTCAGGCAAGTCTTCCTCTAAAGGTACTGATAAGGTATTGTTATCATATAAGTAGCAGTATTCACTGCTTCAAACCAAAATTATTTTGGCAAGCCTGCATATAGCCTCATGCTCCTAGCATGCTCCGTGATTGTTCTATTCTTGTATTTAGCTATACCATTATACTGTGGTGTCTCTAAGAATGTGAACCCATGTATGATCCCCTCTGTAGTATAGAAATTCTTGAACTTCTAATCACGATACTCGTCTCAATTATTTAATTTGAGGCACTTCAACTTCAAACTCGTCTCATTTTCTACCATAGCCCTTCACTTCTTAAACAATTAAATGTGTCAATTTTTTATTTTAATAAGTAAACACGTACCTTTATGGTGTGGTCATTAATAAACATGACAAAATAGCTAGAAATTCCAATGGATTAAATTAGAGTAAGACCCCATACATGAGTATGCTTCAATTCTAGTTTCATTGACTTCACATTGATCCAATTTTAGAGAAAGAAAATTTCTTCAGCTTGTAATACATAGAATTTTTTTTTAAAATAAAAAACAGATATACAAATTTCAAACACTAAGTTTTATTATGTAAAGTTGGGTTTTTATACTTATTTTGCTAATATGACCAAGGCTACATTGACACAAATTTGCATCTAACTTGGTTTCAACAACGTTAATGAAATCTATCATTTCATTGATCAGGTAAAGAGCACCTTCAATGTTTCCTCGATCTATCATTATTGTCCCTTAATCACCTTCTATGAATCACATGTGAAAATAGTCACAAACCTTGTCTTTGTTAAGTGACTCACAGATATGAGATTTTTCTTCAGAGTTGAATCATGTCTATTTTCAGTGTGCTTCTAGATTATTCTATTTGGCAACTTGATATCCAAGCACATCACTAAAATTTATTATTTCATTGATCATGTAAGAAGTGCCTTCAATATTACCCCGATCCATTCCAATGCTCCTCGGTCACCTTCTACTAATCACTTATGAAACTAGTCATGAATCTTTGCATTGCCAGCTGGCCCACAAAGATGGATTTTTTTTCAAATTTGATGCATTTCTAACTTTAGTAAGCTTCAAGACAACAGCATTTGGCAATTTGATATCCATATCACCCTATTTTAAGATATTACAGACCTTCTTGTCAAATAAATGTTTCTTAGGTCACTCCAAGTAAAATTTTTTAATACCTCTATTTTGGGGCATACAAAAAAAGAGGCACTTGAATATACTATCAAAGATTCAGTCCTGACTAGGATTAACACCAGTGACTCATCATAGATTTCTACATTCGAGGTATTTGTAGAGAGATTTCTTTCATGTCCTCCACCACCAACTTTCTTTGGAGCTTTATAGTGCTTCTTGAAATGTCTTTTCTTCCTATAGTTCCAACATTCTACTCCATCATTTAGGACCCATTTGGGGCAGCTTATTAGGGTGTAACAACGTTTTGAAAATGCCACCACATTGTTTGAATAATGTGTTCGCCCAGTGTTTTGGAGACGCTTCGAATAGTTGTTCGCCAATTTCTTAATAGGCTGGGATGCGGGATCGACCCTGCGTCCCGCGTCTCCTTCTCGCATTCAGGTAACTATTCCTCCCGTGACATTTTGTTCTCCCTCACCCTTGCCCTCTCCGATCTTCCTTGTGGTTCCTTACCCTCATGAAGATCGACACCTCGACTCCTTTTCAAGGATGTTCCTTCACCCTCGCTTCTCTTTCATGCTTCCTTCGCCTCATATGAGGTATGTTAGGGTTTTTTTCGAGGTGGAGTTACAATAGTGTGATTCCTCTGATGTTTTTTTTCTAAGGTGGAGTTACAGTGCATTTTTCTAGTGGGTTTGCATGAAATATCTTAAATTTGTGATGCTTGCATCAAATCCGTATATCAAAGTGAATTATGAAATTTTCTGCTGGTTTTTTTCTAGTGGGTTTGCAATTCTCACTCAGGAATATTCGTTTTACTTTTTGCTTAGCATTCTTTAGATACTATCCATTAGTATATTTTTGTTTGAGGATACGATCCATCGTAGATCGATCGATTGTTGCAGTGATCCTTTTCGTTTGTGGCAACTGTGTGGGTAATGCAGTTAAAATGTGGAAAATACAATTAATTAAATGTGTTTCCTCAAAGAGTTGCTTCCACAATAATGTTATATTCTCGGTTATGACACCTAGTTCTATTGTTATTTAGTGATCTGAAAGTTGTCCATTGCTTGTGGCTTATGTTAAAGGTGTTCATGCTTGTGCCTTTCATTTGTGCCACATGTTGAGGTGTCCATGCTTTTGTTGAGGGGAGGAGGAAATTCTTTTATAATGTTATTGTTATAGAAAAAATTAAAGGTTTCCATGCTTGTGCCTTATGTGCCCTTCTAATCCTTTTGGATTTCTCTATCAAAGAACAATCCACTTCTATTTTCTTATTTAGTTTCTATGTTAGAAATGCAGAGAATAGTCCCACATCATTTATGCAATACAAATTATTGGTATTTAAATTGTTCATGCTATTTGTGTTGTTAAAGAGTGGAGGAGGAAAAATTTTTATAAGTAATATGTTAAGATTAAATCGTTATTGAAAAAGTTAAATGAATGTGACCATGCTTGTTCCTTCTGTGCCCTTTTCAACCTCTTGGATATGGGATCTCAATATAGCAGTTTTGGCTTTCATATGACTGAACTTATGTTATATGCATCTCAATATAGCTAAGTTGAATGAACAGTATAGCTAAGATGAATAAAAAATATTTTGTGCCTTATGTGCATTATGTGCATCTCAATATAGTTAATTGATGAATGAAAAATATAACAGTTTTGACATTCATACTGCTAAACAATATAAGAGTTATGTGCCTTAAGTGCATCTCAAAATAGAATACAAGTGCAATATGTAATATTTTACATGTTTTGAATGAAGTCTATATGGTGTTATTGATCGGTTGTAAATGTTTTGAATGAAGTCTCTATCTCCCACAATCTGTAAATGGTGTTATTTATGTTTGGAGTGTAGTCAACAGTATGTTACATGTTTATGAATTAGTGATCGATAGTAAATAATAATCTCTTTGACAAAATTGTCTCTATCTCCTACATGCTTTGGCCCCCATTCTAATTAACCCATTAAAGGGAACGTCCGTTATTCAATGTTCGTTGCAAATTAGTGCAAGCAGTTAGTATTTCTTCTTTATGAAATAATTGATTTGTAGAAATGCAGTGGAAGGCCCCCATTCTAATCTCCTACATGATTTGTGAATATTTGTGCAGTACAGTAAATGGTGTTATAAAACAAGATTTGTAATTTGAGAAATATACATTTTATGAAATAGTTGACCTTGCCAATGGTAAGCAATAAATCACTGGGATTTTTGAGTAGTTTTGCTGAGTAATTTACTTAAATGGCAAGTGAACTGAACTGCTATAAAAAATTATCCTCATCAACATTATGACCATAATGTTGGAAATAGTTGTTTGCATTCAGTTAGCTACATGTTTTGAATGCTTCTAATGTCTTTCAGGAACAGTTCCACTGTCAACTTTTAAAGCAATGATTAGCAACTATTCTCTATTACAAGAGGTATAATATTTTGCTTGCTGTAATATTTATGGCCAATCTCATAGGTACTTCTTCTTTTGGTATATGGAAAAGGATGTTTGCAAGCAATTAATACTTCTTCTTTTGGCCAATCTAATAATATTTCGCTTGCTACAATATTCCCGGAAGTTGCGTTCATGCTGGAAATTATGTTCATGCTGGAAGTTGCATTCATGTTATATTTTCTTATTATTTGGTCCTGTTATATTTTGCTATTGAGTTGCATTTATCTCAAAAGTTTTGAACATAGTTTTTATTCATTGGAGGCAAAAAGAGGTGAGTTTGAGCAAAAAGAGGAGAAGCTATAAGCTTTTTATTGGGGATTGACCAAAGCACAATTTCTTTGTTCTGTCTTATCCTCATATCAGCTTCCTATTAGCAAAGATGGAGTTTTTTGTCTTTCTTACATCTGTACAAGTTGCTTACACAATATGATTTTTAGCCTTTTTTTATTATACAATGGTTTAACACGATATTATTTGTTAAGTTGCTCTGTTTAACCATAAATTCTTCATATAGTTCCAACATAGCTAAGGTGAATGAAGGTGGTCCGTCAGCTATGTGAGATAAAGAAGTTACAAATATTTTCTACAATCTCTTTATTACAGAAATCAAAATCAGAAATTGGCCAACCACGTATTCCAACAAGGAAGGTTGGCCAAATATTGTGAAAATTTTCAAGGAATTGATGGAAAGGGATTACGATATGCTCAAATTTAAAAATAAGTGGGATCAATTGAAGAATGAGTGAAAATTTTGGATGGAACTCAAATGTGGATCCACTGGATTGGGTTCAAAATCTAATTAAGTGAACAATCGATGCTCCAAATGAATGATGGACTAAGAGATTGGGGGTAATAAATACATTCTTATTTTGTTTGTTCCCGTATTTTTTGGTTAATGACTAAACCCCTCTTTTTCCATTCAACGATGCAGGTCATGCCAACAACTAAAAAATATAGGCAGTGCGGAATTGAGTTGGAGTTTGAATAAAAATTGGACATCGTGTTTGAGGGTGTTGTTGTGACAAGAAAAGATGCTTTCAACCCAAGCGAATTAGTTTTTTCAGGGATACCAGATGACTTGCTCCAAAACATGTTATAGCTGATGAAGAAGGACCTAGTGTTAACTAAAAGTAGATGGAGGAGTCCAGTTCCCTGTCCAAGTGGCCCAAGCTTGGCAGGAACAAGAAAGAAAGGGACATTTTCACGAAAAGCTCATTGTATCAGTTGATTGTTATTTTTTCATCTCTGCCTCCTGACGGAACCATCTTAGATTATGTTGCCATCTTGGATGCTATTCAAGATGCAATTGTTGATATGTCTTTCATGCAAAATGTGTTAAAAAACTTGAAGACCTTACTCATAGACAAATGTTCATGGCGCTCCGATTTGAGCTGTGCATTGAATGTTTGCGTGTTTTAGTAGAGGAATGAGTCTATTTTATATTATGTTTTCACTAGATTATTTTCTTATGTAATTTTATCTAAGAACTCTTATGAAATTTTTGCTCTAATGTTTTATAGTCCTCGATGTTATTTCTTTTACATTCGTCTGTCATCACTTGTCCTAATACATTTCTCCTTTAAGGATGGATCCATAGCAATAATGACGTAAAGGAATGGCATGGGCTGCAGCTATTGTGATATTATTGTTGGAATACTACCGAACCATCAAGAGATGGATACCAAGCATGATGTCCTCCTATGTTGGTGAAAAATGGGTGGGTGAAATACTTGTTGGACATCCGATAAGGTTCAGCAACATCTTTCAAATGACTGCACTCACTTTTATGGATCTTCTTCAAGAGTTATGTCTTAACCACGACCTCCAAGGTTCTTTTAGAATGACCACTAGAGAGGTAATGGCTATAACATTATACATTCCTCACAAAACGAATCAATTAGAGGAGCTAAGGAGCGGTTTCAACATTCTTCAGAAACAATAAGTTGATACTTCTTCAAAGGTATACAAACATTTGTGAGCTTAGCTTTGCAAATAATTAAACTAGAGGATCCATTATTCGCAACTATTCAAGAACAAATTGCAAATGATCCCCGTTACATGTCATATTTCAAGATAACTTTTATTATTATGTTACATTAGCTTCATAATGTAATGTGTTTCTAACAATGGATAAATAAAATTGCATTGGGGCAATCAACGGTACACACGTAGATGCCAAACTACCATACCACGAAAAAGTGTCGTACATTTGTCGGAGTGGTTCAACTACCCAAAATTTCATGGTAGTATGTGACTTCAATATGTGCTTCACATTTGTAATGTCGGGATGGAAAGGGAGTGCACATGATAGTCATATTTTTTCCTATGCATTGAGGAATAAAACACAGTGTTTCCCTCATCCACCTCCATGTGTGTTTAGCTATGTCAACCAACAACTTGTAGGTATTATTTACCATTAATATTGTCTTTCATAATAGGAAAATATTATTTGGTTGATGATGGATATTCGATACAGAGGGGCTAATCCGGACACGAGATAATACCAATTCTTGATTTTGAAAGAATATTTGGGGTGTAGAAAAGGAAATGGGTCATCCTACGTGATATGTCACCGTATCTATTTCCCAAACAGGTGCATATTGTGGTGGCCACTATGACACTTGACAACTTCATCCGAAGACATCCCTCTCAATCAGATACGAACTTCTCTTTGGCTGATGAAGATCAGCAACATGTCACTCCAGATCCTTTAGAATATTTGGTTGTCCAATCATTACCTGAGGATGATATGGAGTCAAATGAATTTGAAACTCATGACGGTGAAAGTATCGCTGAGACGGTTACTTTGAGAGAGTCTACCGCAAACGCTATTTATGGATGTTGATTGAGCAACGTTTCTTTATTTATTAGACTCTAGCTTTAATTCTGATGTATTTGATTGTAAAATGAGTTTGAATGTTATGGTTATATTAAGAATTCTATGGTTTTTGTTTCTCTCGGTCTAGAATTTTTCTATATAAAACTTAATTTAATTTTATGATTTAACAAATGATTTTTTTTATCTCAATAGCAGAATGAGCTCTGAGATTTTGTGCACCGCCCGAGTCGTGTTGTGTTACTGCGGATTATCGGTTCCCTTACTCACGTTATGCTAGCTTCATAGCAGTGGGAGACAGTTTTACGGTTGTCAGATGGGTATTTCAGCATCCGCATTTGGTGTGCTTTTGCCACTTCTTGATGCGAGAATATAAATCTCTATTATCGGGCACACAAGCGCCCAAAATTTGGCACAGGGACATTGCAAACCTAGGTGTGGCTCGCACTGCGCCCCTCATGCTACATGTGCGAGTACGCTGTGTCAAAAAATGCTTCCTGCTATTATGTGTTGTTTGCTATAATGGGTGGGTGCTTCAAGCACTACAACATAACAATTGAGAGTATTAATTAAACTATATATTATGAATAAGCGTTTACATAAACATCACACAATTCTTATATATTTACAAAACACACACCTAAAGTTTCATATTTACATTCGATTATCTCTAACATTTAAAAGTAAAATTCATATTTTCATGCATATATTTTTAATATTAAAGCATTATAAAAATAAATATTAAATTTTAGGTGTTAAATATATAAATTGATAAGAATTGTGTTGTATGTATTAAATTTCTTTTATTAAAAACTTGAAATTAAGTGAAGAGAAGACTTCATTTTTGGTATGATATATTAAATACAAGACCATATTCGTCCTTTCAATTTGTTGAGATACTATTAGGCGTTAAAAAATATCTTGCACGAGCGTCTCAATCTAAGCAGACACTTAGAAAAATTAAATTGACTGAGAAAAATAAAGACTTCCCTCCTAGGCAAGCAAATCAAAGACAACCATTTGGGGCGAGCAAATTAAAAAATTCTCTCTGAGGCATGCAAATTAAAGACTCCCCCTAGGGAGAGCAAATCAAAGACTCCCCTCCGGGGTGGCCAAATCAAAGAATCCCCTCTGAGGCAAGCAAATTAAAGACTCCTCTCTAGGGTAAGCATATTAATGACTCCTCTCTAGGCGAGCAAATCAACCAATGCCAACATTCATCACTGAGCAACTTTTATAAACAAATAACCCAGTAAATGTGAAATGCTAAAATGAACATGATGCCAGTAAAACTGACTGAAGCTCACCTCAACCAGTCGAAGGTAGTTAGCCAACTGACCACACATATTAAAAATCAACATGAAAAAGCCTCAAGCGAGCACTCTGAGGCTGTAGATAACAGGGCACTAAGAGATGTTGAAATCAAGAGAGTATAATTATTGTGTTATTGTGATTGTCTTTTTTTGCATTCAAAGTCTCTCATTCTTAACAAATTTTCACTTTCAAGAGACTTGATGCCATTTATGTATGTCTGAAAAAATGCCCACATAGATCAAGAGGAGAGTTGATGGTAGCAGAGAGCAGTCAACTGGCCAACCACATCACCGGATGGACCCATCAATGAAAAGGTGTCATACATACGAAAATGTTCGAATGAAGATAATAATAACTTGAGGGACAATAATAGAAGGTAACTCTTAAGGATAATAATAACCGGTAACATTTATGGGCATACTGACAAGTAACTCTCATGGACAGTAATAACTAGTAACTCTCAGTGACATTATAAATCATAGCTCCCGCAGCCATGATGTATTTTTTGCAGTTTTTTCTCCTATCATCTATAAATAGGACGATATTTTTACAAGTAGAGGGACGGAGACCATTTGGGCCTTTCAGCTATTTAAATATCACTCTTTCCTCCTCTTGTAGCAACATTTTTCAATCTATAAAAAAGGATCTGAGAGCCTAGGGAACACCCCCCTTTGTCCCGCTAATGGATATCAATATCACTTCTTTCTCTCTCAGTTTCTCTCTGGTAATTTTTTTGCTCTATTTCTTTGGCATGATCTACATTAAAAATTTAGATTCAACACATACCCGAACTCTTCGTAACTCGTAAGAGATTTGGTTATAACCCATCAGAAAACAGAGACTCATTAATAATCTAATAACAATCTAATACAAACTAAATACAAATTATATTATTTATTTCCTAACACTCAATTATTCTAGATCTCATGATATAGATTATACACGCATTTGCATAATCAACATCAAACAATTTCATCAAAATTTCAAGCAATCATTTATTTTGACAAACTTAAGTAGAATAGTTCTAATGAAAAGTATTCATCATATATCTAATCAAAAACATATTTTATTAAAAATTCTCTTGGTGGTTATATTTTTAAAATTTTATGTATATATATGAAATGAAATTTATAAACTTCAACGTATAATTACATTCTACGTAGTACTCATGTTCATTAAATCATATATAGACAATGTTTTATTGATGCATGAAATATTGATAGCATGACATTATATATTTCATATAAATCTAAATTATATTTGGAAAATTGAGCTTTAAGAAAAAGCAAAGAAAATTACAACTTTTGATGTAGTTATGCATTAGAGTGAATGTTTATCCCAGTTAAATAATCATAAAAAATCCTTATAAAACATCACTCATAGTAGCAGTTTGTTTATCATATATAATTCAAATATATAATCTCCACAAAAAATAAAAAATTAAAAATAAAAGTAAAAAATTTTTAAAATAATATTTATCAAATGCAAACCCTTCATTAAAAAAGAACAACCACCAGAAAGAAAACAAAAACAGCCTCAAAACCAATCCATAAGATAATGCTTGAATTTGATAAACTCAAAAGTAAGCCTGTCTTACAGGAAGAGAGAAGTTAAGAAAGCAATGGTAGTAATTAAAAGGAAATAAACGTAGTTTTTGGCAAAGGTATAGAGAGAAAAGGGATACATGGAGGGAGAGAGGGAGGGCGGGAGGGAGGGAAAGAAAGGAGAGTCAATACCCGAACCAGCACCCTCACAAATGTAATTTTGTGANAAAATAAACGTAGTTTTTTGCGAAGGTATAGAGAGAAAAGACATACATTGAGGGCGGGAGGGAGGGAAAGAAAGGAGAGTCAATACCCGAACCAGCACCCTCACAAATGTAATTTTGTGATNTGCAAAGGTATAGAGAGAAAAGAGATACGTGGAGGGCGGGAGGGAGGGAAAGAAAGGAGAGTCAATACCCGAACCAGCACCCTCACAAATGTAATTTTGTGATCTCTATTTAGAAATTTGATTACAGTAGCACAAATACATCATATTTCAAGGAGAGTCTGAGGTGCGTTCTTGACTGCTTCCCATGTCTCAAAAATTTCGTCCATTGTTCCCTCTTTAAGACTTAAATCTTCATTAATCCCTGCATTTTTTCTTAAATTAGAAATCAAAATTTAAATTACTTCTAAAGCATGACAAAAACTTGTATATGTAAATATAAAAGAATATGAGTAATCTTCACATGTAATAATTGCTCATTGTTCACATAATATGTGATGAATAGTAGAGAAATTTTGAAAAGCCCTATAGTACCGTATACTTTCCTATAGTAACATAAGAATTATGTAGTATGTATGTAAATGCGCCAACATTTAAGCCATATCCATGAGCCCCTAAAGCTTTGAAACTAAAAATATGATAACTCACAACATACAAATAACATCTAAACAACCATGTAACCTAATAAATTCTTTTTAAACTAGCCATTAATATGAACAAAAGAAAGACAGAGGAGCTGACTCACTGAGCACTCTCTCCAGACATTGCAGCCTTAATTCTTTCCACAGTACAAGCAATGAGGTTGTTAACCGTCGCAACTGAACCAAGAGAAAGCTTCGCCGTCGGCACTGAATCAACCAAAATCTGAAATGCCACTGTAAGTAATGAACCACCTGATCCCACTTCCTCAATTCCACTTCCAACACCATTAACCCCATCATAGCCATCTGGAAGGATTGCAAAGCCCGAAGGCAAGAGGGCAACGTAGTCTGGATCACCGCCGTTGAGGACGACATTCATTGCCACGACATCAACTGGAGCGTATATCACATAGGAACCAGTCAGGTCTGTGCAGCTTTCTTGGAGTATCAACATGTTACTTTGGCTTGAATTTGTGCTCTAGTTTTCAAAAAAAAAGGAGAAAGAAAGAGAGTTAATTTGCTGTATGAGGCTAGATTTCCACTGTTGATTTAACTTGAACTAAGTGACTTACATTAACTCTGAGGAGGGAGACACAGTTTCCATGTTCACGACCATTGGCTATATGAGCCATTTCTTGGACTACACCACCATTGGAGAGTATATCCCACTGTCAGGAAGAATTTGTCATATTATTTTCAGAGTGAAGCTCATTAATTATCTATTAATCCTACTGATAAAATTTCAGGAACTGTTATAAATTATTGTTTTCTAATTAAAATATGATTAGAGGGATGGGGTTAGGAATGGAATAATGAAGGAAAATAATTAATAGTACTATAAGGCAAAGACTATGGAAAATAAAGGAAAGATGATAATTCAATTTTTGATTGAGGGAGGAATTATAAATTGAAAAGGAATTCAAAATGTTTAATTTTTTTGTTGCTTCATACTTTACTATGGATGTCAGAATTAATTTCATGATAAACTTACATGACATTCATTATCATTAAAAACTGCAATAAAACCTGTTTTTATCAGCGCTTTTAAAGAGAAAAGCAAATAAGAAATAACAGTTCATCAAACAACATAAGAAAAAGAAGAGTAAAACACAAAATTTGTGGGGAACTCGCAAAAACTCCAAGAGACAATCTCTAAAATAATTAATTTGTGTTTATCGATAAATTTGGTTCTATTTTATAGGAGAGTTACTCCAATCCGAAGCAAATTTCTTACAAAAATATTATTTTTGTACAGTACATGAAGATGAACATTATTAAGCTAATACTCCAAAACATTGACAATGCACAATAAGAAAACTCCCTCAAGTTCAAACCATATAACGCAAATAGGCAACTTTGGTTGGGCTCTTATTTTCAAAATGAAATCTAAATCAAAATTTTTAGGGGGTTTTGTGAAGATTGGTGAATAATTGAATGTTAGTGTTTAATTATATTCAATGAAATTTTGATTTTAGTCGATCACATAACTTTTAAAAATATTTCTAAATCAAAGCAACAGATTGAAAGTAGCTTCAATTGCTAATGTAATCAGTTTTAGTATGTGAATTGAGTTAACCATACCTCGCTCCGAGAACTCTCGTCTCGTAAAAAATCAAACACCCTCTTTGGCGCCACAGGTAGCCAAAAAGAAGTTGCAGCATTTAAGACAATTCCAGGAGGCCTTCCTGGATCGTCCAAACTTTTTCTAGTCATCACCCTCACATCTTCAGCTCCACTTCCAGATAATGTTGTCCATTGATGAGTTGTTGATGCACTCACTCCTCCACAGAAGCTAATCACCATTCTCTCAGCTAATTTTAGCATGCTTTTTCTCCCCTCAGATGTTGTTATCACTATTCCATCAATTTGTTAGAACTTTCTATTTATATAAAATCACATAGTTATAGCACATGAATTTGATATTTTTATTGTTATGTAGTTACCTCCAATATCTCCTGAAGGAATATTGTTAGCCATGACACTTGCAAGGCGTTCACATTGTCGATCTAAAGTACACACCCATCGTTTTGCACCAAATGCAAGTCCTGAATTCACCAATGGCTTGTATAGATTATGAACTGATCTATCATCAACTTCAATATGTTCCACCCAAATCACCTAAATTTTGTAGAAAGTGAAGATCAAACAAAATCATGATTAAGTTTGTAAAAAATAGTAAAAAAATATACTTACGAACACATTTGCAGTACCTTGGAGTAGCCATTAGGCATTTCTTGAATCAAACACCCTGAAGGCCTTCGACGACATTTCATTGCTTGACTCGGGCGAAGACTGTCTAAGGAAACATCTACGATTGCCCAAGTACCATCAGGATGTTGTTTACAGTATCGAATGAAATAGCACTCTCGAGTTGGAACAAGTGGAGATGGAACTTGGAATTCACTTGTCATCTGAGGAGTAGATCAAAAAAAAAACATATGAGGAATTGTTTCTTGAAAAAAAAAAGTAATTCAACATTTAAAAATGATCAGGGGAAATAAATCTAGAGGAATGGAGCTAAACTTATTTAGAGGCAATCAATAAAGTTTAATTTCAATGCTACTTTTCATTGTTCAAGAAAAGCAAAGATTCTTCATTTAAAAAAAACATGACTAGTTATGATATATATATGTTAAATGAAAGGAAGAAATATAAGTCTGATAATACTTTAAAAAGATCCATAAGCTATAAGTATCACAAAGCTTTAATTAATGCTTTATGATAACTAATAAATCTAACTGTTCCAAAAATTTTATCAAAAAACAAATAAAACTAAATTTTTTGAACTATGTAATGAATGAAAAAATGTTTAGAAAACATGTAAATAATTGACAACATTAATATCAAAATCAGTTTAGCTCCAAGGTACTGCAAATGACTTTTTAAGACACTCTGAGAATGATCAAAAAGTGATGTGACTGCAAACTCGGCATACATTAGAATACCAAAAAGCGATGCATAGGAAATCTTTTCCAAAATTTCCTTAGCCTCAAAGTCCTTTTTAAGACACTGGTAATTTGTCTTCTTTAGCCGCAAGTGTCTTTTCTGGTTTATTATCTTGAATGCCAAATCTTATAAGCACCTTTTCAATATAGCTCTTTTGTGGTAGCCAAATAATATCCTGAGAATGATCTCAATATATTTTAATGCCCAACATAAAAATGGCAACGCCAGGAAATTTATATCCCTTGGCAACAAGAGGAGTCTTATATTGTTCTATATCACCGTTATTCTCATGTTCTTTGAGAAATACTACATAATCATCCAAAATAGCATTTATTCTCTCTCTAGTGGATCTTCTGAATGGCTCAATTTCTTATGACACTTAATCTTTAGATTGTTAAGTTTTAACCTGAAGAAGTGCAATGGCTTTGTCATATTGATCTTGGTTTGCAACTTGATCAATGACAAGAATACGAACCTGAATATTATAAAAAATAATTTTATAAATAGGAACTAGTTCTATTTAATCAATATTCACTATAAAAACAAAATCTACAACCTTATTTCCATTCCTAAACTTAATATCCTCAAAAAATATTGCATTCAATATCTCAAAAATTATCTTAGTAGCAAAAAAATAAAGTTTATACTACTTTCATTATTTAGAGTAACAAATGAAATAAAATTTAAATCTACCTTATTTTAGACGGTCGGCGCTTATTAATCTAACTTGCGAATGATGAGGACTATACTAGGCTCTTTGCTAAGAGGTTTTTATGAATTGGAGATAAGGTTATGAAATTCCAAAAATGATCGGTGGATTTCGATCCTAAGACCGAACTGTCAGTTATACCTGTTTGGATTCGTTTCCCTGGTCTCAAATTACATCTCTTTAATCATGAAATCTTATTTTCTTTAGTTGTTGCGTATGGTAAACCTTTGAAAATGGATAGCGCCACTTTTATAGATTTGATTATGACTTCTAAATTGAAGAGAAGCAAAGGCAAGGATATTGTTTATCCCAAGAAGTTTGTGAGTAGAAAAGAACAAGATCGTTATAGTGATCTTCTTGTTTCTAATAAATTGATTCATGAGCGAGCATTTCACATGCTCGTGGTGGTTCTATGGAAAATCTTATTGTAGCTTGGATTTGAGAGAAATTCTGCTATTTTTCTGTCGATGCAGTTATTTTTATAGTTTGAGAGTTTTATGCCAATCTACCCAAGGAGACTGATGATTAGGTGTTTGTTTGGGGTAATCTAGTAGATTTCAATCCTATAAGGATCAATACATTATTTATGTTACATGATGTAACTAACTGCTTTTACACAGAGTTCGCTCCTACTAAGGGAAAACTTTAGGAAATTATAGCATTTTTGACTGATAGACGTGGAGGATGGAAGATTAGGAACAACCAAACGATAAACTTTGCTTCTTCTGCACTTAATGACTCATCAAAGGCATGACATTACTTTATCTTTTCTCGTCTTCTTTCTTCAAAACATTTGAGCGAAGTAACTTAGGAGAGGGCTATTCTGAACTATTGCATCCAGTTAATGAAGCCCATCAATATTGGCTCTCTGATTTACAAAAGCATTATTCATCCCTCCAAGGGAGGGACTACAACAGGTTTGGGCTAGCTCTCTCTCATATTTATTTTATGCAGTCAATCTAGAGTTAGATTTGAGTCTTACGAGGAGTTACTGCATCCACTTAAGCCTCTATTGGTAAGGCCAATGTGGATATATACGGGAAACGTGCTGAGTCCGGATTTGAGACTAGATCTTCTGATGCTCCATCTTCATCTCATGCCTTTACATCTCATACTCCTTATAGCATGAAATCTTCATTTGATAGTATGCAAAAGGCAAAGGATGGTATTTCTGATGTTTGAAATAGACTTCTGAGAGTTGAAGATCATCAGGATCATTTTAACTCTTATCTTCATTGGCATAGTAACTATGAGAAGGGATTTCACAAATCTCTTGTAAGTTATATCAAAGAAGATCAGACTGTAGAATTCTCTAATTATTCTGATTATACGAGATGTTATGATCCGAGTCATATGGATATGGATGGGGACGAAGAAGATGATGAGAAAGATGATGATGATGATGATGAAGATGATGATGGTGAGTATTAGTTAATTTTTATTAGTGTGCCTGGATGAATTTATTGTTCTTTGATATCTGTGGCTGTTTTATCATTGTATTGGACTTTTTTTCTGTTGATGCTTGTATGAACTCTTGTATGGAGCTCTTTACTCTATTGCACCACTATTTACTTTTGCTCTAGTTCATATTGTTGACCTCACTTTTGGTTGAGGTCTAGAAAACTTCTTTAGTAGCCTAGGTCTAGCTATAGGACTNCCCCTCCTCAATTTTCATCCAAAATGTTCTCTTTAAAGATGTGGATGAGTTTTCCCAAGAGTTGCTTACGCACCCCTCCAAAATTTGATCTTATCCATTGTACATGCCTCATAACCGTCGATCTCGCCATCGGTGGCCTCGATGGCATCGTCAGCGCCCTTCTAGAGAATTTGTCTCGTAGCCTCGAGAAAATCTCGTCGTTGGCGGCCTCGATGGCGCCGTTGGCACCCTAGTGCAATTCTCCATATTTTGGTCCTTTTTGCTGCAAATTCGCTCCTTTTTGCATCTTTTTGCTCCATTGACCCTAATTCATCATCCCTGCAACAAAACATCAAAAATACTTTTCCTTAAAGTGCAATATCATTAAAAATAGTATAAAAGAGGTATGAAAATCTCATCCTATTTTCCTTTGGTCAAATATCCACAGGGCTGATCTCTTTGATTTGGGCTACATGGGGCCTGCTTTCACTTGGAAGAGGGGAGTTATTTGGGAGAGGCTAGATAGAATGTTGGTTAATGATGCCTGGGTTAACCAATTCCTCCTTACTTTTGTCACTTATCTTAGTCTTGCTGGCTCTGATCATAGACCTTTACTTATCTGTATTACTTCTACTGATAATTATAACTCCCCTCCCCCTTTTAGATATCTTAATATGTAGGTTGCACACCCTTCCTATAAAAAGTATATTGCTGACCTTCAAAATGGGTTCTCCCATTCTGATCCCTTTATCAAGTTAAGTCTACTACAAATCAAAATTGCCAAAGCTCTCAGAAATTGCAGTTGGGAAACCTTTGAAAATGTGCAAGCTAGAGTCCAAGATGCTGAGGATGTAGTCAAAGCTTTGGAGCAAGAGGAATAGATTGGATATGTGGAGGAAAAGAAATTGATGATTGCTCAGAACAATCTTCTTAGTGCTATTGATTATCAGGAGAGATTCCTTAAACAAAAGGCTGTTATGAATATCTTCACTGATGGGGATAGAAATACCAAATTCTTTCATGCCTATATAAAATATAGAAGAAAGTGCAACACAATCCATGTTATTCAAAATGCTAATGTCCATTGGTTACATGATAATATTGATATAGCTACTGATGCCATCAAATATTACAAAGATCTGCTAAATCAGGACCAAAACATCATATCCCTTATTGAGAAGGCATACTTCCTTCCTGAATTGAACTACACTGCTAGCCTCATGCTTACAGATATCCCCACTGAAAAGGAATTTGGAATGCTATCAGCTCCATTGACAGCAACAAATCTGCTGGCCCTGATGGCTTCACTGCTGAATTTTACATGAAATCTTGGGAGATCATTAAGGCTGATGTCATTGCTGCAGTAACAAGCTTCTTCCTATGCAACAACCTTCCTAATTATTTTTGTGCCTCCACCACTTTGCTAATTCCCAAATCTGATTTACAGCAAAATTGGAATCATTTCAGGCTTATATGCTTGACTACTATCATCAGAAAAACAATCAACAAAATTATTGTGAATAGGCTACAACCTCACCTGGATTTCATAATTAATCCCAATCAAATAGCTTTTGTGAAAGGTAGGTCCATCATTGATAACACTCTCCTGGCTCAAGAATTATTACAGGACTTGAACAAATCTTGTAAAGGGGGCAATGTGAAATATAATCTGTACTTAAGGAAAGCTTATGACACCATAAGCTGGAATTCCATAATGGAAGTCCTAATTGCTAGAGGTTTTAATATTTATTTGTGTCACCTGATTAGAAGATGGCTACACAATAATGAACACTTTATTTTGATAAATGGGCAAGGGAGGGGCCCTTTCATTGCTGTCAGAGGGTTAAAACAAGGGGATCCTTTATCACCCACCATTTTCATTCTTGCTATAGATTACTTATCTAGAATGTTGTATGAAGCTCTTCTAAATCACAGTCATATCAGATACCACCATTGATCTAATATTGCCATTACCCATTTATTGTATGCTGATGACATAATGGTTTTCTCTAGAGCCAGTAAGAATGCCATCAAAAAAGTTTTCCAGATACTACAAAAATTCCAAGCTCACTCAGGAATGTTCTTCAATCCAGCAAAGTGTCAGATATCATTGGCAGAACCAAACAAATTCAATTTGATGAGGTCTTGAACAAAATCTCAAATCTTTTTAATGGATGGACACATACCTTCTTATCAAATGAGGGGGAGGATTACTTTGTTAAAAAGCATTATCACTACCTTTCCATCTTATATAATGCAAATGACTAATATTAAGAAAACCACTCAAACCCAGCTGGAAAGAATTTTCAATAAATGCATGTGGTCTGGACAAAGGCAGCAAATGCATTGAGCTTCCTGGAGAAAAGTTGCTAAACCTCAAATTGTTGGGGGCGTTGGCTTTAAGAACCTTAATCAACTTCTTCAAATAAATTTTTGTAAGCTTTGGATAAAGTTTAGAGCTCAAGATTCCCTGTGGGCAAAATGTATGTGGGGTAAGTATTGCAAAGATCAACACCCCACCCTGGTGCTAAGGAAAACTGGAGATTCTAAAATCTGGGTGAAAATACTGAATTTCAGACATATTGCTGAAACCACTTATAGGTGGGAACTGGGTAATGGTGATATCAGGTTTTGGCTTGACAATTGGTGTCCCAAAGACTGGTTATCCCCCATTACTAATATCTACAATAGTGATTTGAAAGTGGTTGATTGCTGGGATGGAGATGAGTGGTCACTAGCTAAGCTTTCCAATCTGCCGCAAGCTCACGCTATTACTAAAGTGGCCAACATAAAGTTCAACAGTAGTACAGCTGATAAAGTCCTGTGGCAGACTACCACCCATCAAAGCCTTACCAAAGCCATATACTCCAAAAGCTTCATTTGGGAGCAAACACTCTGGGGAGACAAGATTTGGAACAAATTTTTATCCCCTTCTATGTCCTTTCTCTGCTAGAGAATGTTTCATAAAATGATCCCTACTGATGGCATACATAAACTGAAGGGATTGAGGGCTCCATCTAAATGTAGGTTATGCAAGAATGGGGAGGAAACTTTGAATCACTTATTTTTTGAATGTAATTTTGCCCAACTGGTTTGGAAACAAATCTTGAATCAGTTGACCATTGATGAGAATGATTTCACTTGGGACAGGCTTGTCAAGTGCTGGTTGAGCTGGCAGCAGAGAAAATATGCTACCATTCCCTTCATCATTGCCTGGTTTATCTGGATGGAATGAAACAAAGTTAAGTTTGAAGATGCTAATCCAAATGTTGGGAAAATTTCTAGAAACTGTCTATCTCATCTTCATAAGATGATTAACTGGAAAAGATTTCCTAACATCTCCAACTCCTGTCTAACAATCAATTCTGAACATCCTCAAGTTATCAGAGTCTACTGGAAAACCCCAAACTATCCCATTGTGAAGATTAATACAGATGGAAGCTTTACCAAAAATTGAACTGGAGTGGGTGGCATTTATAGAAATCATTTGGGTAAGTGCCTCTTATATTTCTACACCCCAGTTATGGCCACTTATGCAACTGAGACTGAACTTATTGTTGTGTATTGGGCAATCATCCTTGCCATTAAGGCTAAGTGGAATAAGCTTTGGTTAGAAGTGGATTCTGCTATAATTATTCGCCTCTTGAATCAAGAGGTGGGAGCTCCCTGACATCACTCATACTGGCTTAATAAAATCAGAGATCTTAGTGGCAAGGTACAAATTCGGTTCACTTTCATCTATTAGGAAGGAAATCATCCTGCAAATTGGTTGGCCCAAATTGGATCACATTCTAACATGACTGGGGTTATTGTTAACCCTCCACCAGCCCTGCATTAACCGCTGCAAGGAGATACTCTAGATGTTCCTCACTTCAGAATTGCTTATATGGACACATGACTACATTTTGTGCAAATGCATTTTACATTCATTTTTCTTTATCTGTTGAGTCATTGTAATTTCCCTTTTTTGGGAGGGTGGTCCCTAGCCTTTTTTGGGGGAGTTCTTTGGTTATTGTATTGGCCCAAAAAGAAGTCCTCAGTCCCTCTTCGATGTATGTACTAGTTTATTACTTCAACATATAGGAATTCATAAGCAACTCCTTCAACCAATATATATATATATATATATATATATATATATATATATATATATATCCAAAATTCTGAAAAGCCAAAAAANCTGATAAAGTCCTGTGGCAAACTACCTCCCATCAAAGCCTTACCAAAGCCATATACTCCAAAAGTTTCAATTGGGAGCAAACGCTCTAGGGAAACAAGATTTGGAACAAATTTCTATCCCCTTCTATATCCTTTCTCTGTTGGAGAATATTTCATAAAATGATCCCTACTGATGACATACTTAAACTAAAGGGATTGAGGCGTCCATCTAAATGCTGGTTATGCAAGAATGAGGAGGAAACTTTGAATCACTTATTTTTTGAATGTAACTTTGCCCAACTGGTTTGGAAACAAATCTTGAATCAATTGACCATTGATGAGAATGATTTCACTTGGGACAAGCTTGTCAAGTGCTGGTTGAGCTGGCAGTAGAGAAAATATGCTACCATTCCCTTCATCGTTCCCTAGTTTATCTGGATGGAAAGAAACAAAGTTAAGTTTGAAGATGTTAATCCAAATATTTGGAAAATTGCTAGAAACTGTCTATCTTATCTTCATAAGATGATTAACTGGAAAAGATTTCCTAACGTCTCCAACTCCTGTCCAACAATAAATTCTGAACAACCTCAAGTTATCAGAGTCTACTGGAAAGCCCCAAACTCTCCCATTGTGAAGATTAATACAGATGGAAGCTTTACCAAAGATGGTGCTGGAGTGGGTGGCATTTATAGAAATCATTTGGGTAAGTGTCTGTTATATTTCTACACCCTAGTTATGGCCACTAATGCAACTGATACTGAACTTATTGTTGTGTATTGGGCAATCATCCTTTCCATTAAGGCTAAGTGGAATAAGCTTTGGTTAGAAGTGGATTCTGCTATAATTATTCACCTCTTAAATCATGAGGAGGGAGCTCCCCGGCATCACTCATACTGGCTTAATAAAATCAGAGATCTTAGTAGCATGGTACAAATTCACTTCACTTTCATATATAGGGAAGGAAATCAGCCTGCAAATTGGTTGGCCCAGATTGGATCACATTCTAACATGACTGAGGTTGCTGCTAACCCTCCACCAACCCTGCATTACCTGCTTCAAGGAGATACTCTAGATGTTCCTCACTTCAGAATTGCTTATATAGACACATGACTACTTTTTGTGCAAATGCATTTTGCATTCATTTTTCTTTCTTTGTTGAGTCATTGTAATTTCCCTTTTTGGGAGGTTGGTCCCTAGTCTTTTTTGGGGGAGTTCTTGTGTTCTTGTATTGAACCAAAAAGAAGTCCCCAGTCCCTCTTTAATGTCGTCTGTACTAGTTTATTACTTCAACATGTAGGGAGTCATAAACAACTCCTTCAACCAATATATATATATATANAGGAGCTAAAGCAGCTCCAAATGCATTAAAATAAAGCACAAAATTACAATCAAAACTGAGGGGACCTAACAGACTGTAGGGCCTTCTCACCAAAACAAAAACCTACTCAGGAATACATCTAATAAAAGGAAGAGGCAAAAGATCCCCATACAACAAAAACTCTAGAGAAGGTGGGACGGTCTTGCTAAAGAGAGTCTATTCAGAGTGAAGACCAAATCTTGCCAAGTAATTAGCAGCTCTATTACCCTCCGTAGGAATGTGGGAAAAAATTGGATTAATTCCCAATCCTAAGTTTTGGATACCAGCAGTCAAACACACAAGATGTCAAGCATAGCAACTAAGACCATTCAAGATATTGATTAAGATGAGAGAGTCAGATTCCACCCAAAGATTTCTCATACCACACCTTCTAGCTAACAAAATGGCCCAATAGATAGCTTGAGCTTCTACTTCCAAAGGATCCCTTGCCCAAGCAAGTGAATGAAAAAAGAGCAGGCACACACCATTACAGTCCTTGAAGACTCCCCCCATACCAGCATGGGGGGCTAAGAAATTGCCATCTTTATTAACTTTAACCCATCTCGTAAGGGGGAGTGCCAATATATCAGTAAGGGCTTGAGAGGAATGGAAAGGCTATGAGCAGCTTGATCCAGAATATCACTAAACTTCTTAAACTTAAAAAGTTTCTGAATATAAGCTAAGAAATTATGAGCAATCTCATTGACCTCCAAACTAGTTTCCTCGAATTTGATATTATTTGTAGCCATCCACACAAACCATGCAACAATACAAGGCACCACAAACACATTGCATTCCAGTCACTCTTCCCAGCATTGAAAGAAATCCATTCAAGATGGTTGTAAAGTAGGGATCTTAAACTTGGTCAGGATGCACCTCCATACCTGTTGAACTGCCAAACAGTTAAAAAGCAGATGGTTCAGGGACTCCTCCTCCATCTTGCATAATACACATCAAGAAAGACCCCTTAATACTTTCAATTTTAAAATGTCATCCATGGGAAGAAGCTTATGAAATAACCTCCAACAAAAAAAGGACATTGATGGTGACAAAAATTTACACCAAACCCTTGAACCCCATCGGTCCTCCTACTGAGGGAAGCATTTGTCCCAAATAAAGGTAGTCATAGTTTGTGATTCACTATTTTTCACTACCACTTTATCCTTCTTAGATGAAAAAATTGAGATTTTTTGGATACTAGATATCTAACAAGAGTCACATAGTGTCTAAAGAGCCAGTAAATTCCAACCCCCATCCACGGAAAGATCTGCCACTTGTAAAGAGTCATCAGTAGCTAAAGGGTAACTATGAGCCAATCTACCATCAAAAGTCCAATTGTCCAGCCAAAAGTTAAATTTTCCTTCCCCGACTTCCCAATTGAAGAGTTTTTCTGCCTCAATTTTGACCTTCAGCATATTGGTCCAAATTTTTGAGTTCCCAATTTTCCTTTGCACAAGCATAGGATGAAGATCTTTACAGTATTTTCACATCATGTACTTAGACCATAATGAACCTTGTGATCTAAATTTTATCCAAAGCTTACATAAGTTGATGTGAAGGATTTGAGGAAAGGTTTTAAATCCAGACCACAAACCTTGGTGGCCTTACAGACCTTCTTCCAACTAACCCAATGAGTTTGTTTCCTCTGACCAGCCCACAAAAATTTATTAAAGATTCTTTCTAGAGTTAATTGAGTAGATTTCTTCATCACAACCATCTGGCATAAATAATAAGGAAGGGTGGCTAGTACACTTTTCAATAGTGTGATTCTACCCCCATTGAACAAAAAAGAGTTCACCCAACATTCTAATTTATCCTGAACCTTCTCCACAATATGATCAAACTGAATTTGGTTAATCCTTCCTTTTAAAAGATAGGCTCCCAGATACTTTAAAGGAAGGGAATTAATACAAAAACTAGTAGACTTAGAAATCTAGTGTTTAAGATCATTTTTAAACTTGTGGATGAAAACTACCATACATTTCTGGGAATTTAACTACATACTTGAGCTAACTTGGAACTTCTCTAAGCATTGAAGAATCAATTTAACAACAAGTTTAGTAGCTTTAAAAAATAAAATAACATCATCAGAAAAGCCAGATGGTTAGTAATCACATTAGACCTGTGACTATACAAAGAAAATGGAGCCTTTGATGCCACTTGCTTTAAGCAGCCTAGACAGGTAATTAAATGCTAGAATAAAAATTGTGGGACATAATGGGTCACCGTGCTTGATTCCCCTTGAAGCACTAAACAAACCATGAGAGTTGGCATTAATAAAGTTAGATTAGTAGCTTTTGGAAATCCATCTGTTGATAAGAGATATGAAAGAAGGTGAGAAACCTATGACAGTGAGCACCTCCTCAATGAAACCCCAATGTATAGTGTCATATGTCTTTTAAATGTCCAACTTGAAGATCACATTGCCCCTTCTACATTATTTATCCAGATCCAAAACCAATTCTTGCACCAACTGAACATTATCTCCTATACTTCTCTCATTAACAAAAATAGACTAATTGTCACATATAAGCTGAGGAAGGTGAAGTTGGATTCTAACAGCTAACACCTAACACCTAACACCTTACTAATAATTTTTGACATCACATTAGTGAGGCTAATTGCTCTAAAGTGCTCCCATTTATGTTTGGCTTTATCTTCTAGAATCAAGGCGATGGTAGAGCAAGTAAAGTAAGTAGGCAGGTTGGTACCCCTAAAGAAGCTCTAAATAGCCACAATTACATCCTCCTTGATAATATTCCATGCCTTTTTGTAGAAGTCAGCTGTGAAACCAGCTAGACCTGCAACTTTTGAGTTGTCAATTGAGGCTAAAGTAGACATTCTCATCAAGTACAAAAGCCATCCTGGATAAATATTTCTTTTTTATTAGGGGATCTAACAGTCAGTGGTTGAGTAATGATCCCTTTGAAGTAGCTCACCACACTAGAAGCAATAAACTCAGTAGTGTTAAGCCAAATTCTAGTAGGAACATGAATCTTTTGGATTGTATTACATTTTCTCCTAAAATTAATACAAGCATGAAAGAATTTAGATTTTTTGTCCCCCCTCATAGAACTTGACTTTGGCAGCTTTTTGTGCATAGAACTCTTCTTACATAGTAATGGAATTCATCAGATCTTCATTAGCTTTAAGGAGATCAGAGCTGACCTCTGGATTAAGTTCCAACTGCTTCTTCAATTGAACCACTACTCTTTCAGCCTCCTACACCCTAGCATTTATATCACCAAAGACATTCCAATTCCACTGAGAAAGGTGTTTCCCCAATTTCTTTTAGAGCATCCAAATTTTGATCAAAGGATTCAAATGAGAACAATCCTTCCATGCTTGAGACACCTGGTGCAGAAAATCATTATGTAAAGACCACATATTAAGGTAACTGAAACAAGTTTTAATTTTTGTGGGGGAAGCTGAAATGGTGATAAGAGGGGGTCTATGATCAGAGGCAGTCATAGAAAGATGTTGAACTGAGGTGTGAAGGAATTCCTTTAGCCAAACATCATTAACCAAAATTCTGTCAAATATTTCCCATAACTATCCTCTTCATTAAGTATATTTTGGGCCATTATATCCCAAGTCAGATAATCCTGATAGCTTAATATTATCATTAAATCTGCTGATCATATTTAAATCAAGCAATCTACCCCAAAGTTTTTCATTAGGATAGGCCAAACAATTAAAATCCCCCTACTAACTAGAAAGAATAGAGGGATTTGCTAATATCCAATAGATGGCTCCACAATTCCTATCGGGCCAAGGAAGAACATCCAGCATAGATGAAAGTGCCATGCCACTGCTCTCACTCAAGGTAAAGGTCAGATGAATAAATTGTTCATTATCCCTGAGTACAGTATAATGGATTTATTTTCTACATAATATCCATATTTTATTGTTAAGATTATAGAAGCATTAAAAACCATGGAATTTTTTAAGGATCCTATGATGGTGCTTGGAAACCAAAGGTTCCAAATCAGAAATAATCTAAAGTTTGTGCATCCTATTAAGAGCAAGGATTCTGTTAAGGGGCTTAGGATGGGCCTGTCCCCTAACATTCCAACACAAAAAGTTCATCATCCAAAGGAAGTTGATTTCCCCCTTCTTCTAGTTCTAGCAATAAAAAGAACATGCTGAGAAGTACCCTCACCTACTGTTAGAGGCCCATCCAAGAAATTCCTTAACTTTCAAGCTCCTTTGTTTTTATTTCTATTTTTCTGGGTTTGTTATTCCTCCTCAATGACAGTTTTCATTTGATGAATCAAACTATCATCCAAAGAACCTCTCCACTTAGGTTCTCTACCAACTTCTTGAATCAAATCAATAGCAGGTTGCCCTTCCATAACCTAATTCATCTCAACCTCTAGATTCTCTCCAAGCATCTCAGAATGCCTTTGAGTAGGAGCTAGACCCTCCCTCTCAGCAAGTGGGGAGGTACCCTCAACCAATTCATCTGCGTTCCTGCTGAGATCTCATGTTGAAATCCTATCACCTTATAATCCTTTCTCCAATGAAGTACCCAAATCTTTAGAGTCCTTAGAGGCCTCCTCCTGCCTTTTCCTTTTGTTTGGATGCAACCTGAAACACCTATCATCTGTATGTCCAAATATTTTATACTGATGACAGCAATAGGTTCTCTACTCAGCTATGACCCTTTGCCAATATCCATTATATTCAGTACCTAGCCATATCTCCTCCATTGCAGGAAGAGTGATATCCCTATCAATCAGGATCCTTGCCACTAAGGGTATGGACAGATTAAAAGTGGGAACATCTAATTTTAAAGGTCGACCCAAAGCCTTTCCAATATTGAACAACACTTTATGATTAAAAAAAAAGTTGTTTTTGTCCAAGAAGTTTGAAACATAAGGGAACAATAGGTAGTTCTTTACTAGGATCCAACTATGGTGTCCACTTGAGAAGTTTCATAGATATCCCCTCTATAAGTAGGGTCTATTTGGAAAATAAAAGAGCATAATCTTCTTCTCAGGATATGGTGATTAAGATGTACCTACCATCCAAGAGTCCAAATCTCCAAGCCCCATTTAATTTCAGGCTATCGAAGAACTTTCTAATACTCTCCATTTTAGGATGGTCAAGTTGAAAATTCCCAATCAAAGTAAACTTACAACAATCAGTGAGCCCATGAATATCCTCCTCAGTGTAGAAAATCACCATTTTACCTCCTTTCCTATAGATAGGCTTAAAAAGAGGGTTAGCACCCTCATGGAAAGATTAGGGAAAGACCAAATAATCATGGTTCTTAATCGTATCAAACCTCTTGCCCATAATATCTACAAATGTGGCTTTAGCCCACTGGATATTAGTAGCTAAATCTAGAGCATTAGGATCAGCCATCAGAGTAAAATAAGCAAAGCCACAGTAAGGAGTCGAAAAACCAATGGAACAGTAACTTTTAAACTTCAAAATGCCCTGGAAGTGGAAAAAGCCAAGAAAGAACAGCAAGAAGAAAGACCAAAACAATAAACACTCAAAAAGCAAAGGAAGAAACCAAGGAAAACCAGAGCCAAGTCCACCACAATAGCAGCATTCATCCATGCCGCAGAAAACCTAGCAGAGCACAAGATGATCCAACAACCATTATATATATATATATATATATATATATATATATATGATATCAACATGTGTAAGTTGTTGTTTAAATATAGGCATGGTTCTTCCATTTGAGCTCAGTTTTTGCAACATAAATATTGCACTCATCTCCACCCTTCTTTGGTTAAATGGAAAGTTGGAGACTCTAAAAACTGGAAAGCCATTTTAAAAGCTAGAACCGTGGCCAACAAATTCATTTTCTGGGACATTGGCGAGGGAAATGTTTCCTTTTGGCATGAACATTGGGGGCTTTCTAATTTTCATGATGGGGAATTAAATTTGGCTAATGACATGTTGGTCACTAATTGTTGTAGTAATGGACATTGGGACAAGGAAATTAAGGGAGTTGTTAGGGGATAATGCTGACCCTATTGCTAAAATTCCCTTAAGCCCTGATAACCCTGACAAGTCTATCTAGAAATTTACTACTAATGCTTCTATTTATAAAACGCTATATTCCAATCTGCATGGCTTTGAATATTAGAAATGGGGAAAGGTGCTTTAGCATGGTTATATGTCCATTCTATTTCCTTTTTTTGGCATTTTTTCTTCTCTTTGCTCCCTCTTGATTATATTTTAAAATTAAATGGGCTGAGATTGGCTTCTAGGTGTTATCTTTGCAATTATGGGGAGGAGACCATTACACATCTCTTTTTTGAGTGTTCCTTTTCCCACACTGTCTGGCTGAGAGTTGGGAGTTTCTTTAGAGTTAAATGGCCACATACTTGTACTTTGGAAGGCATTTTGGATGTTTGGAAAGCTTCACAAAAATTCAATAAGAATCTTTTCTCTTTCTCTTTAGTGGTGTTATGGTTCATGTGGTTAGCCATGAATGAGTATAAGCATGTCAATTCCCCACATTCACCCTTCCATTACTGTCTCCTACATTCTCTCTTATTATTTTAAATTTGTACACAGTTTTGAAAGTCCTCTAACTAGTGCTGCTAAGATTAAGGGTATGGGTTGAAGGCCTCTACAAATTAGATGGCAACCCCCTACACATGGTTAGGCCAAGGACAATATTGATGGGAGCTGGACTACTAACTCTGCTGGTGCAGGTGGTGTTTTTAGAAACTCTTTCAAAAACTTACTTTGCTATTTTGCCTCTTCTGTGTATGCTCAAAGCTCTATTGAAGCTAAAGGGTGGGTTATTCTGTTTGTTTTTCAGATTGCTGTGATTTACAATTTTTCTTATCTGGTCATTGAAACAGAATCAATGTGTATTTACAAAATGCTCACTAAGAGCATTGCTCCCTATTGGAATTAATTACTTATTTAACCGCTTATGGCACCTCCTTGTACTTATTCTCTGCTGGTTCATTTCTGTTTGATACATAGGGAAGGTAATTCACCTGCTGATTTATTGTCTAAAATTGGCCAAGCAAAGATCTTTGTTGGCCACCACCCCCCTTATATGTTAAGGAAATTTTTTTCTTGGCGATAAATTGGATTCCCCATACATTAGAGCATGATTTCTACTTCTATGATCTTTTCATTTGTAGGTTTCACTAGAGCTCAATGGCAGCATATTTTGAGGCTCTCATAGTTCCTTTTACTTGTTTTAACGTTGCAGTTATCATTTCTTGTTCGGATCTTCTATATGGATGTACTTCTTGCATTTTTCTTTTTGATTTCCCTCTGCTCCTAGCTGTTTTGGATGTTGTTTAGGATTTAAAGCTCCCTTTGCATTTTCTTTTTTCTTTCCTTTCTTTTTCTATTCATATTGATTATACATTATCTGTTTTGGTATACACTTTCGGTATACGCTATAGTTGGGATTCTTGTATTTTGGAGATATTTTTTGCGTCGAGTTGTAATGTGGGGAGAAAAGCCCCTAGGATTTTCATGTTTCTTTTTGGTTTTTTAGCGGGGATCCTCTCTCCCTCCATTTGTTTTGTAACCCCTTCTTTATCTAACAGGTAGGGAGCCATGAGCTACTCCTTTATTAATATATATATATATATATATATATATATATATAATAAATTAAACATCTTTTAAAATCAGGTGTGAGGATATCCATTCTGGTGACCGATGTGTTTCCATCAATATTAAAATTCAAACACACAAACTGGGGGTGATCAGTAAGTGTGGACCATGTAATCTCTTTTCTATAGAAGCGATAACATTTTTTATTTGATTTAGCATAATGTTGAAAGTAATTAAAAATTTTGATAATTTTTGTGGATTCTTATATATCATTGGTTCAAGCACAACAATTTACCAAAGTTTATTTTGTTTATTGAGATGTTGGAGTCTACTTAAGGATTTTGGGTGATTAATTCCCCTAATATCCAACAAAGGTTTTTAATCATTATGAGAGGGTTTGACTCTTACCCTAGGAAACCTAGAAAGAGAGCCCCTCATAGTAGTATACAAGCTTCCACTATTGATTATGATGTTTTCATCCTAGAAATTTCTAATTTCCAAATACTCTTCCTTCTAGCTATTTGAGCTTACTAATCATCCTCCACAACTTATTACATTTCCCTTGGTGACTTTATTTGAGTTATTATGCTAGCTAGCAGTCTTCTGCTATATATCATGTTGTTCTAACTATTTTTGAAGTTGAGAAACTTCTTTCTCAATTGGATTTAGAAACCCAATTTTGGCTTCCATAAAAAGGGTACTTGGTTCAACATCTTCCTGCAATTTAGTCTCCTTAGGGTGAGCCAAGCTAGGAGGCAAAATAACAACATTATTCAAAATATCAGTAATATCTATCAATTATTTTTTTGACCAATTACTGACAGAAGGGCCCAAATCTCTGTTATCAAAAGCATCAATGGGTTGGGTTCATTCTTTCACAAGTTGGGGTGTAGCCTAAAGCATTTATACTTGATGTGATCAAACATCTTGCAATTCTCATAGTATCATGGCATCTGCTCCATCACCAATTATTGCTAATACTCTGTATGTTGTGTCGTTATCCAAATCCCTTCCACTTTAGGTAGGTTAATGTCCCCTCCACAAGGATCCTTACAACATCAGACCTACTTGGATTGAAGGTGGAGATGACCAGTTTCATAGCCTAGTATGGCCCTAAAGAAAATAAATTTTTAGGATTGAAATTGTGAGACTTTAGTCTAGAAAATTTGAACATATGGGCACAATTGGGGGTTCCTCTGAAGGGTCAAAATCAATTGACCATTTCAAGTGCTTCATGTACTTCCCATCAATTCTCATATACTTAATAGAAAAGAACTTAACAATAGTCCTCCTCTTTGAACAACTGAATCTGACATGCCTGATATCAAAGAGACCAACTTTCCAAGGTCTAACTAATTTCATATCTTCAAAATTCCTTCTATCAACTTCATCTTACAATGCCCCAACAGGAACTTTCCAACCAAGCAAATTTTACAGTGTTCAACAAGAGCTGAGATATCATTCCTAGGAATGAACAAGGCTAGTTTACCACCCTTTCTACTAGGCTTTTTAGGAAAGGGGCAGTCACACTTACCCTCAAATGCATCATGATAGTTCTGAGAAAACATGAGCTTATCCCCTTCAGATTCCAACTATGAGCGTTGAGTGATACAATATCAGTAACGGCTACTTTCTATGGTTCATATTGAAGACCAAGAGCCAAATTTGTAGACTCCATCCAATAATGTAACAGTAACCCAAAAATTTGAAAACTAAAGAACCCTAAAAGTTCTAAACACCTAAAAACACCACAAAGACAAGAATGAAAACCAAGGAGCAGTGGGAAATTAGTGAAACTAAGAGAGAAACCAGCTCCAAATCATCTCCATGAATCAAAAAAATAGAGGCGATATGCTGTGCTCTAGATCTACTATGGTTTGGGATTTCATGCGATTCTTAGGTGATTGAGCTTCATAGACGAATGCTTATTCTCTGAGGTGCTTTTGAGCAATGCGAGGAGCTCTATCAAAATGATGGTATTCCTACATGGTTTTCACAATCCCTTGAGTGGCTTGGGGGAGTTCTCTCTCGTTAAGAAAGTGGGGAAAAAGAATGGTAAGCCTACTTTATTTATATCCATCTATGAATGTGATGCTTTAACTTCTTATTATTATTTGGCTTTGGTGGGAAATTTTGTGTTTGGTCACCCTTAGCTAGAAGTTGTATGGAGGGAGTTCGAAAATTTTATGCTCAAGTGGTTTTAGAAAATAGGGTTACTTGATGACAGACATATTTTGATCCAATTATCGAATGACGAGGATTATACTTGGCATTTTTCAAGGTAAGTATTGAGGATTGACCAAAGATTGATGAAAAAGCTTAAATGGTTGGTTGAATTTGACCCTTAAGCTAAGCCACATATTGTGCCAATTTAGAATAAGTTCCATGTCCTTAAACTTGACTTACACAATCATGAAATCTTATTTTCTTTGGCTATCATTTTTGGGAGACCAATAAAGATGGATTCTCCTACATATAATACTTTTAGACCAGCATTTTCTCAAGTTTTAGTAGAATGATATATAACTTTATCTCCTACAGAAGAAATCTAGATTGACTCCCTTCATAATGGGTATTGGCAAGAGGTTGTTCTAGAGTAATAACCTTTATATTATACTCAATGTTGAATTTTTGGCCATTACAAGATTCAACATTACCACATACATTGTGAAATCAGACTCAATGATAAGAGGAAGGTGAAAAACTTATTGGCCCAGGTTGACATAATTGGCCCTCCTGGAGAGGTGGTAGGGGAAGAGGGCAGAGAAAATGTTGTGGTATTAAATGATGTGGGAGGGGGTGCTAGCATGGTTATTGAGGAGACAAGGTTGGAGATTGTTTTAGAAGATGGTAGGGACAATGCTTTACAAAATGATGGGGAGAAGGAGAGGGGTGCTGACAACATTAGGGATAGTATCAACTTAGTTCAGGAAACTCTTTCTAATCTGGAGGAAGAATGGATTATTTAAAAATCAAAAAGAAAAAAGAGAATCAATGAATTGCTTCAACTTATGGAGGCTAATATCATAAATGTGGAACATGAATATCATTCTGAAGGGGCTCAGCAGCACACCTTGAGTAGAGGTTCTCGGAGGGGGAAGGTGATGCTGAACAATTTATTTTCTTATTTGGATTATTAAGGGATTGACAGACCCTCTATACCTTATATAATGATATTTTGTGTAAGGTCCACAAAGTTAAAATTTTTGCTATTTTATAAATTTTAGTGACTGTTAATGCGTAGAGGTTTCTTATAAATTTTAAGCATTTTACTTTTGTGAGAATGTGTCTAATAAGATTGTTCTTTTGGTGGGAGGAGACTAAAGTAACCTTTCTATTTGATGATACTCAGGTTTTAAATTTTCAATTTGAAAGAGAGGATTAAAAATGGGTGACAATAGTTGTATATTCAAGTATTGTATATTTTGTATGGTTGGAGCTTTGGCATAAAGTAATTTCTTTCAATCAGCTTATTCAAGAGAATTGGTTTGTTGGGGGGATTTTAACAAGATCATGAATATTAATGAAAAGAGGAGGGGGGAGGAAGGTTGATCTCTCTTTAATATCCAAGTTTTGTGAGATGGCTGGGAGGCTAACATCTTTGATATTAGTTACTCAAGATCAAATTTCACTTAGCGAAGGTGAAATTTAGTGGAAAGATTGGAAAAAATCTTATCTATTCAAGAACAACTCAATTAATGCAACACTTCCAAAGTTTTCATCTTAACAGTGCAGGCTCTAATCATAAACCTCTAATTTTCTCTTTTGATTTATTTACAAAGCCATCTTCATGTCACTTTAAATATTTTAATATTAGGTCTTCTCATCCATCTTTTCTTAGTCTCATTGATTGTAGTTCAAAACCTTTGGAAGTGGGCAATGAATGGTGCATACCATGGAAACTTTATAAGTGGGTGGTTGCTGGCTTGAGATGCTAGAATTGGGAAAATTTTGGTGATGTGTATAAAAAGGTGGTAGAGGCTGAAAAAAGTTTCATTTTAAAAAAAATTATGTTTTTCTAGGTAAAAAGCTAGTTTTTTCTAGGTGTCTGAAGAAGACAGAAACTCTAAATATTTTCATGCTTTTATTAAACTTGAAAGGAATCTTAAAATGATTATCAGAATTAAAGATGAGGTAGAAGGGTCGATCACTAAGTTAAAAGATAATGGAGAAAGTACACTTTCTTACTTCTCTAATCTCTTTCATTCTCATAGATGGGTGGAAGAAACTCAGGATGATTATTTCTTTGACAATGAGATATATACCAAAGATTTATAGCTTGACTATATTCCATCAGAAGAAGAGATTCTTTTGGATTTAAGAGATATTAATGCTCACAAAGCTGTTGTTCCATATTGTTTGACCATTGATTTCTCTGTGAAGTGTTAGAGTATCATCAAAGTGGAGGTAGTGAAAGCAATTCAAAGCTTATTTCTGGGGATGAGCTTGGGTAATTTTCTCATGGCTTCTACAATAGTTTTGATTCCAAATAATAATGCTAAAACTTCTTAGGAACATTTTGGACCAATATTTTTAGCTTCTTTAATCTCTAAAGTTATTAAAAGATATTTAATAAGCAGGCTACAGCTTATACCCCCTTTTCTCATTGCACCTCAACAATAAACATTTCTTAAAGGAAGGGAAATTTCTGATAATATTCCACTAGCTTATGAAATGTTAGAAGATCTAGATAAAATATGCAGAAGTGGCAACATGGTGGTGAATCTAGACATTTAGAAAGCCTAGGATACTATAAGTTAGGACTTCATAATTAATATATTAAAAGCTAAGCGTTTCAATTATGGTTNGATATTAGGGCATAAAATTTCAGAAGATGGTATGGAAGCAGGCCCTGCAAAAATTCAAGTTATATCTAAACTAACACCTCTTACTAATGTAAGAGAGGTTAGGACAGACCTTCCAAAAATTCAAGTTATATCTAAACTAACACCTCCTACTAATGTAAGAGAGGTTAGGAGTTTTATGGACATGTTGGTTTTTACAGGCGTTATATTAAAGATTTTTCAAAAATTACCAAACCTCTAGATTCAAGTTATATCTAAACTAACACCTCCTACTAATGTAAGAGAAGTTAGGAGTTTTCTTGGATTCAAGTTATATCTAAACTAACACCTCCTACTAATGTAAGAGAAGTTAGAAGTTTTCTTCGACATGTTGGATTTTACAGACGTTTTATTAAAGATTTTTCAAGAATTACCAAACCTCTATGCCAACTTTTAGAAAAGGACAAGAAATTTGAATTTACTGAAATCTAGTTTAAATGCCTTTGAGTTATTAAAGGAAAAATAATCACATCCCCTATTATAATTTCACCTAACTGGGAGAAACCATTTGAATGGATGTGTGATGCTAGTGATTATGTTATTGGAGCTGTCCTTGGACAAATGTATGAAAAGATTTTTAAATTTATATACTACGCTAGTAAAACTCTTAATGATGCACAAATTAATTATACTGTCACTGAAAAAAGTTACTGGCCATTGTATATGCTTTAGATAAATTCAGATCTTATTTAATAGGAGCTAAATGTGTTGTGCATACTGATCACTCTGCTATTNTACCAATTTCCATTGTCGGAGCTCAATTTTGAGCTTGAAACCTTGTCGGAAACCAAGATAGAGACCAACACACCTCCACAGTCCACCAAACTCAAATTAACTTCCCCCACACCTTCACAATAGTGAAAGAAGCCAAAGCCCCATCGAATCCCCCTGTCACAGAGCCTCTACCATAGCTCTAGACCAACACCCAAATCCGGCCGTGATTGAATTCTTACCTAAGCCTTACACCACAATAAGAGACTCAATCCCTAGCCTCCTTGGACCCCAACGAATGTTCCAAACCGCTCTGAGTGAAGCTTCACTTCTCAGAGCAAAGCTATAAAACCTCACCTCATCACGAGCCTATTTTGATCCTCCATTTAATTAGGCTTAATTTAATTGCATGATTACCGTATGGATATGTTCGTCTCACTTAGATGAGTCCATAGGATCAAACCCGAGGTGATTTTGTTGAATCTAGGCTAAGATCTTAGGGTTTTAGTGTGGACGGTCACGGGATCATTCTATCGGGGACGATAACGGGAAGCTGTTTGATCGAGCGTGTATCAAATGAATGGAGGAGATCAAGCCGGACAGCACTTAAGGACATAAACCGCGGGTCTAGTCAGCAGTTACGTGGACGGCGGCATCTAACCAGAGCGCGCCACGCATGTCTTCAGAGCTGCCTAGGATCTAGTCAGCACGCGTGGTTTAAATAGATAAATGGGCTTTTCTTACTTATTTTAACACCCTTAACTTATAAAATTCATAACTTTGTGTAAAATAATCATAAAAATAAAATAAAAATACCCTCTTGCTCAGTGAACAGAGGAGAACAATGTGAAATAAATGTTAAGACCATTTTATGCATATTTTATTTTTAATTAATTAAACACTGTTTTGAATCATTTGAGTCTCCATGCATATTGGCACATCACATTAGCTTGAAATTTTGACATGTTGTAGCCTCTGTCAAAGGAAATATCCTCTGATTTTTCCAAAGTCAGAAGAGGTTCCTATATAGAGATCCATATTTTTCAAGTTATTCCACATTATTTCTTTAAAATAATCATGAAAATTATCATATTGATTAGAAAATCCTAAGAAAATTTTAGAAAGTCCACAACGATAAGAAAAGCTTTTGTAAATAATTTTATAGGTCAAGTCATTTAAAATATTCTTAAAATTTACAAATACCAAATTACTAAAATAATTAATTTTAGAAAATATAAACAATTAAATGACTTAATTTTTTATCCCCACTATGGTTTATGATCTAGAGAACTCATCATAAAAATTTCAAAATATTTTGAGTTCATTTGATAACTTAAGTTGATTTTCAGAGAACTCATCATAAAAATTTCAAATTATTTTGAGTTCATTTGACAACTTAACTTGATTTTTAAAGATAGTCATCAAAGTTTCAAAATATTTTGAGTTCATTTAATAACTTAAATTGATTTTTAAAGATAAATTTATGATCTAGAGAACTCACTATAAAAAGTTCAAAATATTTTGAGTTCATTTGATAACTTAAGTTGATTTTTAAAGATAAATATCCACTCTTAACACTTGAATGATTTTTTAAAAATCAAAATATAACTCAAAAAATTATGAAACTTAGTTTTACTTTTGGCATTTAAATCATTTTTAAAAATTAAAATATAACTCAAAAAATTATGAAATTTAGTTTTTTTGAGTTCTCTGTGATCAGGGATATTTTTTAAAAATAAAATGATATTTAAAATAAAAACTTGATTTTTAGTCTATTTTAAATATTTAAATACAACAAAAATAATAAAACTCATGGAAATGTTCTAAATTGCTTCCTAATCACTTAGGAACAATTAGAATATTATCCCTGATAAAGATATTGAATTTCAAAGCTTAAAAATAATTTTTAAATGCTAAAAATGAGTTTTCACTAGATATGTTCTAAATTGCTTCCTAATCACTTAGGAACAATTAGAATATTTTTCCTGATTCTCTAAATAATCATGGAAATGTTCTAAATTGTTTCCTAATCACTTAGGAACAATTAAAATATTTTTCCTGATTTTCTAAATAAAGATATTTATTTTCCCAATCACTTAGGAACAATTAGAATATTTTTCCTGATTTTCTAAATAAAGATATTTAATTTCAAATAATTTTTAAAAGGCTAAAATCACTAAAATAATTTCAATAAATCAAAGAAAAATATGAAAAATATAAAATTTGCTCCTTTGATCAATAAATCAAAGAAAAATCAGAAAAATATAAAGTTTTCTCCTCTGAGTTCTCTGACCTTAGGGAGATCTTTCAAAAATACAAAACTTAATTCAATAAATCAAGGGAAAACCAAAAAAATGAATGAGTTTTCACTAAAAATAATTCCAATAAATCAAAGAAAAATCAAAAAAATTATAAAATTTGCTCCTCTAAGCCCTCTGACCTTAGGGAGATTTTTCAACAATATAAAACTTAATTTTCACCACCTAAAATATTTTATTTTTATTAAATAACCCAGAACTTGAAATAGTTCTAATAAATCACAGAGATTTCAAAAAATCATGAAATATTGTCCAAAGGCTTTTTTGGTCTAAGTCTACCTCCAATAAAAATTTCAAGGGATTAGAATTTACCTTCGCCAAGTTAGAAATTTTCTTTGAAAAATCCTGTTTTTGCATGAAAATAATTACATAAATTAAATTAAATTTTGAAAAATCACATTTTCTCTTCTGATGTCTTAATTGACCCATGATGAGTAGATAAAAATTTTAAAGTCATTTAAATTGAATTTGATAAATTATGAAGTGTTAGAGCCTTAGGGGAAAATGTGTAATTTTGGAAATTTAGCCTTAATTATAATTATGAAGTGTTAGAGCCTTAGGGGCAAATGTGTAATTTTGGAAACCTTGCCTTAATTAAACATGTTAGGCTTAATTCATAAGGAGGGGAATGGGTAAACTCTGATCTTAATCAATTTATTTGATGCTTGAAACACAATGGGTAAATTGGTAGAAACTAATTCCACTTTCCTCATTAAAAAGATAGGTTAATAAATTTCTAAATCATTAAAAATTTGGAAGTTTATTAAAATTAAATGATCTTGGACTTAGGGTTATGAATTTTGAAGTCAATAATTAATAAATTTAATACCCCTATCTTGATTTTCAAATAAAATCTAAATCATGAATCGTGACTACTTAAGGTTTAACCCTTTTCAAAACTAACTAAGACACTCACCTAGGCCTTAAGGGCTTAGTGGTGACTTAGGCTAAATTAAAATTAACTAAATGAGGAATAAACATAATTAAATCAAACATCCTCGAAACACCACAAGGCCCAATTAGGATTAAAAATTTGGCTAAGTGTTCAAATTACACTAACTTCCCCTTCAAGGGAATTCACTCACATAATTTTCAAATTAAATGATAAATGATAATTACCCCTTTCTTAGGGATATTTGAGACATCGATGTTCACTGAGCATTGACGATAATTATAGGATGAATTATTAAGCAATATAATAAGTTTAAAAAGAACTCGGGATTTTCCACCACACAATGAGAAAGTAGTGTGGACCTGCTTCTTTCTCTACATCTGTTGGACATCTCGGAGATCTATTAAACTTAATATATCCTGCTTGATAAAGTCGTCCTTAATTAAACTTCTAAGGACTCACCAAAATATGACATAGGGTTAGGAAAACCTCCAGAACTTTACTTTTTCTGTTCTTCATAAATGCCCTCACATGCATTTTTAAGTTACAGGTGGTGGAACGAGAAGACTCACCAGGTAAGTTTTTAAAGTTTATAGTATCGTCTTTCTTCTGCCTTTTCATTACATGTTTTATGCTTGCATTTACCTAAATGTATGGAAACAACATAAACTTGCATATTAACCATAATCATAACCCGAAACCAAAACTAAAATTAACCAAGATAAAATTAACCGCCACAACATTCAAAATATAAAACAACTCAAAATTTAATCACAAAAATCAAAAAAATAACAGCTACAACTAAATTAAGATGTCTCTATTGGATGATCGGGAATCCCTTGGAGAAGGTAATCGCCACAACATTCAAAATATAAAACAACTCAAAATTTAATCACAAACATCACACAAAACCCGCTACAACATTCAAAATCCTTCAACTAAATTAAACTGTCTCTATTGGATGATCGGGAATCCCACAGAGGAGGTAACCTATGGTTGCTAACGAGGCTTCCCATGGTTTAAATGAAATTATGGAACTCATTAAGTTGNGCCTCTAAGGCGTGGCACTATTTCATTTCCTCTACTCTGTTACCGACTTATCACCATAGTGAGGTAACTAAAGATAGAGCAATTCTTAATTTTTGTATTCAGAATAATAGAACTATAAATGTGGGGAGAATTATTCTTAAGAATATATTGACTACGGTAAGGACTGAGATAAATGGAGGTCTAGGACATCCTGACCTTATTTATGCAATTTGCAAACTTTTTGGAGTGGAAATTGGAGATGAAGTATGGGTTTACACTATGAAACACATTAGTAAGGCCAATTTAGAAACTTATGAATCCCATGAGAAATGGAGAACTGGGAGTAGAAGTCAACAACATTCTACTAGTAGAGATGTTCCCTCTACAAGTTATGTCTTCCGCCTTCTAGTTCCCCTACCCTCACTAATTTGATGAATGAGTTGACCTTACAGCGGAAGAGCATAGAGTTAATAAAGGAAAGGATTGGAGGTTTAGAACGTCGATATGATTATGATAGTGAGTACCTTCAGAGGCATTCAGATTTTGAGATAGCTTACTCAAACTCTGTAGGCCCGACACTACAGAGGTGGGCCTGATGTTAATTTTCCTGAGTGCCCCCGATATACTCAGTATCAACCCAATCCACCTGCTGATCAAGGCGATGAAGACATAGTTTGGGATTGTGATATTTGAATGTAATTGATGTACTTATATTTGTACTTTTATTTCTGTAATCTTTTTGTAATAGAAATGGATGTTCATGTACTTGGACTTTCATTTTTATTATTATGTTGTAGTTGGATAATTTTAATTTTTTTATAAGTTTAGTGTTATAGTTAAATTTGCATGGTAGTTTAATAGATGTTGAGTAGTATTGTGAATTGTACTGTAATGTGATTTTTATTTCGCATTTTAAATTATTTTGTTTAGTATTGTGGTTGTGTTAGGAAATGATGTGCTTGTTTAATGTTTTAGTTTTATATTTATTTCAAAATTTCATTACCCAGATATTTATCTAATAATTTATATGTGTAGAAAGCTCCTAATATTACAGACCAGGTGAATTAGAAATTTTGAGAAGGCCTACAAAAATTTCAGAATGATGAAAATGCCTAAAATACTGAGGTATGATTTATATTTAGAGTTTTTCTTTCCACGTGTATTATTTTATATTGAACATTTTAAGTTTGGGGAACAGAAGAAAAAGATTAACTATTAGATGTCCTCTATTTAATTATTTTCAAAAATTATTTATATGATTTTATGTANCCTAGATTTTTTTATTTTTCAGGAAGCTTTTTATGAATAATTACACTACACTCTTTGCTAAGTGCAACGGTTTCATTATCAGTGAACTTCCTTTTTTATTCAAAATATCTTTCATAAACTTCATCTAATTGGGCATTTGCTCAAAAGCTTCTACGAAGGGAATATTTATCGTTAATTTCTTAAGAATTTCTAAGAACTTGGAAAATTATTTATTCTGTTTGTGTTGCTTCAATCTTTAAGGAAACGGTGATGGAGGTTTCTCCATAGTAATTTTGATTAGTGTAAGTGGATATTCTAAATCTGGGTATTCATGATCTTTTTCTTTTTCTGTATCCACTTTCCCTTTTTCAGTTTACGTTTCTTTCTACACTTTTGTTTCCAATTCTTTTCCACTTTATAATTGTATTGCTTTTATTTGTTCTTTTCCTTGCTCTTTAGGATTTGGTTCCATAGTGCTAGAAAAAGTTCCTAATGTTCAGTTACTAAGCACAGTAGCGATATGCCTTAATTGATTTTCAATATTCTTGATAGCAGTTCCTTGTTTTTGTAATTGATTTCCTTGAATTTGTAATTGATTTAAGGAACTACAACCATAGGGCCACCAAATTTGACATCATAACTTGACACCCTAGAAAACTCAAACTCATAACGGCAAGGAGCTTGGAGCTAGCATGGTTAGCAGCACTGCCATCTTCAACAACAGAACCTGACTTCACCAACTAAACCAATTCATTCATTAGAATTAAACAACCAAACCATAGGATTTTGAGGTAGTCTACTTATGCAACATAAATCCTCAACTCATCTTTAGGTCTTTGTACAACTCTGCTGTACAATATAAGCCCTAACTCGTCTTAGGATTCCGAGGTTTCCGTCTGTCACGACCTAAATTCTCACATTTTCCAGGCTATTTGTGTGATCATCTAATGTGAATGTAAGCCCTAACAAATAAAATTGGCAGGATGAAACACCTAAATATTTCTCCTCAAAACTAAAGACAAACATTAGGATAGCTTGGGAAGTCACCGGAGTTCTCCTCTGGATCCATGCCATCCCCTAGTAAAACATTAGGATAGCTTCGGAAGTCTTTGCCTCTGGATCCATGCATCCCCTTGTTCTTCCTCCTTTGGATTTTACAATAAAATGTTCCAAATTTGAACCAATCCCCTTTCACACCTCTACGTTCGATTTCATTGAAAATTCCTACCCTTTGAAATTCCTTGAAGATAATATTTCTGATTTTTATTGAGAGTCTTCTTAGGTGACTTTGGTCTTTTAAGATGTAATTAATTATAGGGGCTTACCCTTATATGAAGCATGTCCGAACCTAGCTTAAAATAAATCATATTTAATCCTTTATATTAAATAGGGGAACTTGTCGGCAAATACAAAGGTTTCGTAGACCAAACNTAAGAACTTCAACCATAAGGCCACTTTATTTGATATTATAACTTGACACACTAGAAAACTCGAACTCGTCACGGTAAGGAGCTCGGAGCTAGCATGGTGGGCAGCACGGCCATCTTCAATAGCAAAACCTGTCTTCCCTAGCTAAACCAATCTTCTTTCCTTAGACTTAAACAACAAAGCCATAGGACTTCGAGGTTTCTTGCTTATGAAACGTAAATCCTCACCTTATCTTTAGGCCTTTGCATAACCCTGTTATACAATATAAGCCCTAACTCGTCTTAGGATTCCGAGGTTGTTGTTTGTCATGACCTAAATATGATTGTTTCACTTGCGTAAAAGCCCTAAATAAATAAAATTGGCAGGATGAGACACCTAAATATTTCTCCTCAAAACTGAAGCCAAACATCAGGATAGCTTGGGAAGTCACCGAGGTTCTCCTCTGGATTCATGACATTGCCTAGTTCTTCCTCCTTTAGATTCTACAATAAAATGTTCCAAATTTCAACCAATCCCCTTTCACACCTCTATGTCCAATTTTGTTGAAGAGTCCTATCATTTGAAACTCCTTAAAGATAATATTTCTTAATTTTTATCGAGAGTCTTCTTAGGTGGCTTTGGTCATTTAAGATGTTATAGGGGCTCCATTATAGGAAGCATGTCCGAATCCAGCTTAATATAAACCCTATTTAATTCTTTATTTAAATAGGGGAACTTGTCGGCAAATACAAAGGTTACGCAGACCAAACGGACGTCATACTTTCCTTAGTTTATTTGATTAAGCCTCATCCTCAAGTCTTGTGTTTATCCTTCGGGATAGATACATGATTTGAGGTACAGTGCTCTTTCATTTTAAACTATGAAAAATATGGGGTCAGTTTGATTTCATACTTCAACGTCCTTCCAAATCGGGCGACGGGATTTTGATTCTGATGACTGACAGCTTCTTACGAGCAACTCCCCTCCAACCCTGAAATAACGCCGACAGCTTCTAGCGACTCCGCTGGGGACATGCTTTTCTCTCCATTCAAATCAAGAAATATTATTTTCACACATCGGTAATTTGTCCATGTACCTCTTGGACCAAATTACCCTTCTTCCTTTGGCATACTTTACGCATTTGTGTCTTGGGAAAGTATAGCCAACTCCTTGGACTTCAGGACTAGTTGTTCAACCATCTTTGAGCAGAGGGGTTCAGAAGGCCATTAAGGACTCTTTAAACTTTTATATGGGGTTGAATCCCCAATAGGTGTGTCGGTGAACTAATTTCACCTGGGCATTCTTCGCCACTAATTGGGTCCTGCACTGGGTCCTAAAACTTCTTTACATCTTCCTTCCAAATTTGATTTTCTATTTTGCAAATTAAAATAAATCATGTTGTGCTGTGCACACTTTAAAATTTGCTTATATTAATTAAATTTTACACATTTTTAAATGAAAATGTTAAAAACACCTGTAAATTAAGACATGCCCGGTCTATAAATCAACCTCTATTTTTAGTGCTTGCACTAAAGATTACGAGGTTTTTGGCCATATAGCTAACCTTAAAGCTTTCTATTTTTTAAGCCCACTCTAATGGCCTACCCAACGCTGACCTTTTCTTGCAATCTTCCAATGGACCGCAGTGCCCGTAACGTCGCTCCCACCATCAAGTTCGGAGCTAGATTTGAAGACCTCGAGGTTATCCTTGGGAAAGCCCCATTCGTGGTAATGAAGATTGTTGCTCAAGAAATGTAAGAACTGTATGCAAAATTCATCCTGAACTGCCTTCAGGACTTCCCTGCCTGCAAAAAGACTAAAGCTACTGCCATCAAGCCTGCTATCCCTGCTACTACTAAGCGGAAAAAAGTGATGGTCGTTGAAGATCTGACTGAGGGATTAACTTTCCCACCACTCATGCATGAAATCGGGTCGAGCTCAAGGACTGTGCCACTAACCCAAACTCAAAGGAGGAACTGCAATAGAAGAGTTTGGAGGGTCGTCAAAGCCCAGACTCCTGAGAACACACCCGTTGAGGAGGATCATCATCGAATTAAAAAGGTGTTACCAGTAATTTATCCACTCCTACGAGGGAGTATATTCCATCCTCTGACAGATACTGATGGATATGAGAGTACCTGGAAGATTGCTGCCACATTACCATCACTACATGGACACAGTGAGGAGGGAAAGAAATTCACTCCTATCACCCGAGTTAGCACAATTTTCAGAAGGCTTGCTACCAAGGAAGGATGTTATGTTAATGAATTACTTAAGCGAGTGGGACATGTGATTTCCCCTCGTATGAAAAAAGAAATTTTGAAGGATGTCAAGTCCGTTAGAAAGTCTCACAAGTCGACTGCAAAGTCACCTACCCGTATTCCTGTCTGGTTTTGTTTGGGGAACCGAGTTGATACTGCTATAGTCACCATCGATCATACCACCACCAGGACCACAAGTTGCCGACCAATTAAGTCAAGATTGAGTCCGAGGATCTTACCCGTCATTCCTGCAATCCCGGAGACAAAGACAAGATGATTACCTGACACTCTAGCCAGTCTACACCACGGGGAGGATACTTTCCCTCGACATACCAATGTTTCTACTAAGACACCTCGTCCTGAGACATCATCATCAAAAAAGAAAAGGGTATGGGTACCCAAGGTCGTTGCACCGATACAGTTCGGTGAGCCTACAAGACAGGAAGTAAAACCAATGCTTGAAATATTTAACATCATGGCGACAATAGCCAGCGAGATGGAGGAACAAGTAGAGGATGTCCGTCAGGGTCCTCCAGATCTTAAAGCAATCAAGGAATCGATAATTGAGGAAAAATTTGAGAAACTCAGGATCAAGATTTCTGAGTTAGCTCGAGAGCATGGAGTTTTTGTCAATAGTAACAATGAAGATTTGGATTACAGTGATTACTTGGACAAGGATTTCATGGATGTCCATGTGATCGAAACCAGAGCTACCACATCTGCTAAAGAGAATGTCGTAGATGAGGTGCGTAGGGTTATCTTCCTAAGGGATGAACAAGTCAGACTACTAGAGAAAAGAATAGAAGAGATGACTGCAGCTATGACCGCCATGGCCACCATTCAGGGGCAATCACAAGCACCCGGATTGGCTTCTTCAGAGATTAATCAGCCAGAAATCATACAGATCACAGATGAAAGAAGGGAGGCTACTTCGGTAGACAAAGATGAACAACCAAAGAAGGATTCTCCGTTAGGTGCCATGCCAAAAAAAGTGTTCAAGCAAATGGTTGAACAAGTATGGGATGTCTTAGCCCAGTCCAAGGGTGGTGCATCAATTTTAAAGGGTAGACCTTACCCGGAGGAGTTTGATGCCGTCCCATTCCCCAAGGGTTTTGTGGCCCCAAAATTCAAGATATTCGAAGGCACTGGAAATCCCAGACAGCATATAGAACATTTTCGAGCCAGTTGTGTCAACATGAGGAATAACAAAGCTCTACTCTGCCAGCAGTTCGTCAGCAGCTTGTCAAGGATTGCTTTCGACTGGTACGCTGACCTACCTAACGGGTCAGTTAAAATATTTTCTGAGTTGGAACAGTTATTTATAAAAAGATTTACCGGGGGACAACATCATGTGTCTATTGGAGAGCTCATGATGGAGAAGCAGAAGCCCAGTGAAACCTTGGCAGACTGTATTTTGAGGTGGAGAAACCTTAGCATGAAATGCAAACCTCAGCTACAGGAACATCAAGCGATTGAGATTCTACTCAAAAGCATTCATGGGCCAGTGGCTGTCATGCTTAAGGGACTCACCATCAAATCCTTCGAGAAGCTACTCAGTAAAGCCAACTGTCTTCAAGAAGAAATGAAGCACATGGAGCCGCATGAAAAGGTTAAGGTGACCAGAGTGTTCGAAAAGAAATCAGGGGTAGTCACAACCGTCGACAAAGGAAAGCAGCCGATAAAGATATATGCAAAAGAGCATCGACAGTCTTCATCACAGTACTCTCATAAATAGAGCAGTCAATCCAACCAATGGCCGCCTCATGAGGGATCACCTCGAACAGCGGGTAAAAGAATATCCCTGTTAGAGCGATAAAAAGTTGTGTATTCCTTCAAGGATGAAGCTGTACCTAAAATATTCAAAAAATTGATGAAGAAACAAGAATTCAAACTACCTGATCCAAAGAAACCTGAAGAGGTGAATAAGAAGAATGAACGAAATTATTGCGCATACCACCGGTTGCTTGGGCACACCATAGACAAGTGTTTCGTCTTTAAAGACTGGATCGAGAAGAACCTCAAGGAAGAAAGCATTACAACCCTGAAGGAGTATATGAGAGAACCTGAAAAAGGTTCCATAAACATGGTTTCAGCTGAGTCCATCTCTTTGATCGATCCGTATACTGGAACAGATAGATGGAGTACAACTTGGGATGAACCCAAGAGGGTTCTCAATCAAATACAGGATTCATCGAAACAAGCTTCTACAAACACTGAAGAAGAATGGAAGGAGGTCTGGAGCAGATTGTCCAAGAAGATACTGAAGAAAATACAGTCTGCATCAAAACAAGCCTCCATTAAGAGTCTGCGACATACCGAGCCCGAGATGAAGGTTTCGCCAGAAAATCCATCATCGTCAAGGACAAAAAGAAGAAAGAAGAAAAGTGTCACTGCCAAGATTTATAGCACGGGGGGTAGGATAGGGGTTGCCTCTACTAGACTAGTTGTCTCGAATTTGGGGAAGAAAATCCTTAAACCCTTGACTTTGCATGATTACCTTTTTGTCCCTTCGGGGTCTTATGAATATAATGATTGTGATTTCGGCTACGTTTTCACTATTTCTGGTAAAAACATAATTGATTATGACCAATCTAGCTACGATCTTGATACCCAAAATGATCCTCAAATTGTACTCAAGTCTGATGAACTCGGTGTCAAGGCCAAAGAAGAACTCAATGATATCGCTTACGATAGCACCGATAACGAAGAGCCAACTCTCGAGTGTCATGGTGCACTTCTTGCCATCAACTTAGATCTTTCCGAAGAAGAGGAAAAGACACTGGAAGATTCAACAAACATATCTTAAAAAGAAGAAGTCACAGAAGTCAACTTAAGGAGCAGAAAAGTGTTACCACCAAGAACAGCTCCAATAGACAAAAGAAAACAGATAATGACTCGAGAAGAGATACACCCACCTCCGCCAGTGGAAAAATCACATAATCAAGATAAAATCAGAGGATCATGCAAAATAGACTACAACGTGCTAGCTCATCTTAGGAAGTTTCCTGCCCGACTAAGCATTTACGATGCTCTGATCCTATAAAAGGAAATGAGAGAATCTCTGGTTACAGCTTTGCTTGATCCAGAAATTTGCTTAGCTCAGTTGGCTAGCACATCATCAGATGAAGTTTGCTCATTGAGAGAACAATCAGGGGTAACCTTCACAGATGAAGACTTGCTTATGAAGTTTGCTCATTGAGAGAACAGTCAGGGGTAACCTTTACAGACAAAGACTTGCTGCTCGGTACCGCCGACCACAATCGTCCACTCTATATCTCCGTCAACATCGGCAGATTTGTGTTATCTAGAGTTCTAGTGGATCTTGGGGCATCTCTTAACTTGATGAGCCTACGGACATTGGCCTACTTGGATATTGAAGCTCAAGAGCTTACAACCAATAAAATGATGTTAAGAGGATTCAACCAAAAAGATCAATTACGCTACTTATAAAGGTTGGAGAACTCGTAATAATCGCTAAATTTCATATCATCGACGCCGAGACCTCTTTTAATGATCTATTGGGTCGACCATAGATTCATGAGCACAATATGGTTCCATCATCTCTACACCAGTGCATTAAATACCGCAAAGATGTGCATCAAGGGAGATCTACAGCCGTTTTAGTGCATGAAGGTTGTATCCATGAAGATGCTGCCTACTACGCGCCTCCAAAGAAGACTGTCTTCTCGCGTGAGAATCACAAAGATGGTCAAGAAAATTGCATCAAGGGAGATCTACAACCATTTTTAGTGCATGAAGTTGGTATCCATGAAGATGCTGCCTACTATGCGCCTACAAAGAGGACTATCTTCTCTCACGAAGTTATCACAAACAAAGATGAAGATTCAGAAGAATCACAAAAAGGAGGCCATACGACTCCACTTCAACAACCTTCTACCACTCCCTTACAACGAGTTGGTGGAGGTTTTTCTAGTTAACGCACCCGAGGTCGAGGCCGGGGACGCGGACGAGGAAAGAACAATTTAATTGTTGAACGGGCTAGGCCAACTATCAACATTGGTGATGAAGACAGTTTTGAAGATGAAATAATGATGACGAGGCAGAAGAAACCTCAGTACAAGATATCCCTAGAAGATCAGAGAGGAATGAATATGAAATAATGTATGATCAGATAAACCACTATGTGAATACTATGACCCTTACTCCGANTCAACCTAGCCGCAGATTCAGTAAACAAGTATAGGATTAGTCAATGTTCTTTATTCCTGGACCAAAGGGTAAAAAATATTTATGCTCTCATTTGACACAATATAATTTGAACTGATTCACTTTATCCATTCACTATAATTTCTTGACAAGGAGAAAGAGCACAATATAATTTGAACTAATTCATTTTATCCATTCACTATAATTTGGTAAAGAATAGGTATGCTCCTATTTGACACAATCTAAATTGAACTAATTCACTTTATCCATGCAATATAATTTGAACTAATTCACTTTATCCATTCACTATAATTTCTTGACAAGGAGAAGGATTCTTTCTTATATATTGAATATCACAAATTAAACCCTACTTTCTATCTTTAGTTTTTTATTAGTTACATTGAACTAATTCATTTTATCCATTCACTATAATTTCTTGACAAGGAGAATGATGCTTTCTTTAGATATTGAATATCACGTCGAACCTTCATTAGTATAATTAATTATTTAATAATTATTAAAATTACATATTTATTTCAATTAAACCCTCATTAGCATAATTAGTTATTTATGAGTTATTAAGAAAATTACATATTTATTTCAATTGTCTATTATTAACCCTAACTTTCTATCATTAGTTATTTATTAGTTATTCAAATTATTTACTTATTTCAATTGCCTATAAAACCTTCATTAGCATAATTAGTTATTTAATAGTTATTAAAATTATATATTTATTTCAATTGCCTACCCTCATTAGTGTAATTAGTTATTTAAGAGTTATTAAAATTACATATTTATTTCAATTGTCTATTAGTGACATATTAGTAAAATTAGTTATTTAAGAGTTTAAAATTACATATTTATTAAATTGCCGCACCTCTCCTTACATTAGTTATTATTAGTTAGTAAAATTATCCATTTATTTCAATTGCCTATTAGTGACAGATAAACAAATTGAACGTCGTTGTATCTATTAGTGATAGATAAGCAAATTGAACGTCGTTGTTGTGATTAAAGTCCTAATAGATTGGTATCATTAGTTATTTAATAGTTATTAAAATTTCGTAATTATTTCAATTGCCTATTAGTCACAGATAAGCAAATTGAACTTCATTGTTGTGATTAAAGTATTGCTTTTCTAAAATCTTAGTTCGTAATTCTAAACTACTCCCTATGGGATCGATATCTAGGACTCCATTAGAGCTCTATATTACTCAGTTCTAAACCTCTCCCTGTGGGATCGATATCTAGGACTCCATTAGAGCCCTATATTACTTACTCTCTATGGGATCGATATCTAGGACTCTATTAGAGCCCTATATTACTTGTGTAATACATATATTTGCGTTGATAAGTGTGACTTTATAATTACTGAATATTTATTTCGTCTATATTTATCGAATCCATAACTGTTATTAAGGATTTAGTACAGTTGCTGAGGAAGTAAATCTTTTAGTAGATGTATTAAATACTTATATTTTTAAGCATATATAATGTTGTGGTTAGCCGTGGAGTTGAGTTTTTATAAAAATGGCTAAGGGGTGGTTCTCAGGGCCAATGTTTGGGTGCATTGTGATGCTTAGGTGGATGGCAGATGAGCTCTATCATTTGATTTGAGTGAGGTGGCCTCTGGGATTGATTTAGGTGAAATTCAAGAGGGGGTGGCCCTCAGTTTTGGCTTCTCTGACGACTAGGTCAGCCAACCATGGCAGGGGGAGGTGGCTAGGTGCTCAAGGAAGCTAGGGGAATATGTCATAGCAATTTAATGAGCTGAGGTTTAGTTTTGGCAAAAATATCTTAAGCTTAAGCAAATATAGAAAACATATCCCTTAATTTAGGGGTCCTTTGGTCCATGGCTTAGTTTAGGTGGTTTTAATAGGCTTAGGTTGGCCACTAGGATCGAACTAATGGCTGTGGAGTCATTAATTTTGTGACTTTCGAGTGGTTAAGCCATATTTAGTTCATGGATTCAATATGGGTTAAAGTGATAAAAGCTTGGGTTTGGGCTAAGCTATCCATGTCAATTGGCCCAATTGATTGATAAAAATTGTGTGGATGATTGTTATGAAGATTTTTGGTGAAGAATTGAAATGATTTCGAGTTCAATTGGAGGGTGAATTTGAAGGATTTTTGAAATTTGGTCAATTTGGGCATGTTGGGCTAGACATGGGTCTAGGTTGGGCTAGCCTTGGGCTAAGTCTAAATTGAATCATTCAAATGATGAAGGGAGATGTTGTGAAGATTTTTTATGAAGGAATGGAGTGGAAATTTTTGGTCTAAGGCCATCAATTTGTGTGAGATTTTGAGACATGGCCAATTTGGGGCAAATTTGGGGCTTTTTGGACTTATGTTGAAATCAAATGAAATTGAGGTTTCACCAAGGCCAAGTTAAGGTCAAGTTTGATGTATGAGAATATTATGAAAGTTTTTCAACACAAATTATGGCAAGTTGAGTTGGCCATTGGTTCAATTTGGTGGAACCAAGTCATTGGGCCAAAATTGGGGTTCTGATCTAAATCAAAATTGAGTTAAAATGATGGACTAATTTGGCTTGAATTTAGTTTATATTGGTCATATCAAGAGTGAATTTGATTTTAGAATTGAAATTGGGGGAAATTGAGACTAATTTTATAAACATTTGAGGTGATTTGGGGAAAATATAGGCCTTTAAATGACATTTAGGGGGTTTTGATCAAAGATGGTTAAAGTGGCCAAATTGGGTAATGTAGTAGTTGAAAAAAAAATGAAATTGGGAATATTTAGGAGGTTTTGGGAATTTTTGGGATTTTTTAGAATTTTTAGAATTTTGGGGTAAGGAGGGGTATTTTGGTAATTTGGCTAATTTTGGTGATTTTGGGTACTTTAGGTGTTTGAAATGATTTTTGAACCAACTTAAGTATTTTGGGTTAATTTTGAAACTTTTGCCAAATTTGGGGTCTCAAGGGTATCTACGTAATTTCAGGGAATTTAGGGGCAAAAGGCTAGGTTGGGTATCTTGGTAGAGTTGAGGTACCAACCAATATTAATAAGCCATGGACTAATGGAAACCCCATTTTGGGTCCTCTATGTAGTGGTCTTAGCCAAACCCTAGCCAAGGGATAGTGGGTTTAGGGGACCACCTACATGAGTCTCCCAAAAGTATCAAGGGACCAAAGCCTAGAAGCATTAGGGTTGCAAGTGATTGTGAGTGCAAGTATGTGCCTTAAGCCCTAAACCAACACCCAGGGTCAACCCTAAGGTCCAACAGTCTTAAGGGTGACTCTCCTTGAGCTCCCCCATAATGAACCCACCTAATAAGTGCTAGAAGTTAGGATCAATATGTTGAACTTCAAGTTGAGTAGAGAAGAGAGTAGAATTTCTAATGGTGAGGGTTCCTTTTCTAGTTTTCAAAGAATAATCAATAGGAAAGTCCTATGGCTAGACCTTAGGCTACTAAAGAGGAAATACTAAACCTCAACCAAAAGTGAGGTCAACAGTTAACATAATCTCTTATTGGTTTTTATACATTTTCATCAATTTGATTTTCTAAATTATTATGTAAAATATTTGTTATTTCTTAGAATTTGTGAATTTCTTTTTGTTTTCTAATTTTTCTAATAGTTCACTCTAACTCATAATCGTAAGACAGTAATTCTTCAGATTCCGTACTACTCATACATTATTAAAGATAAACAACAAAACAAGCAAAAAACACAAATTAAAATAGTATATATAATAATAATAATAATAATAATAATAATAATAATAATAATAATAATAATAATAATAATAATAGGAGCATTATGCGACTCCCTACATGTTAATCACAAAAAAATGAGTACAAAAAGTTGGGTTGGGAGAGGATCCCCGAACTAGAATAAAAAAAAGTACAATACTCACTCAAAAGAGGGATCCTTATCCACATACAACTCCACTAAAACAAGGATTGAAAAATAAAAATATCCCATCAATGACAAAGTATACCAAACACAAAATGTATACCCCAACATGTACAAGTGTACCAAACACAAAACGTATACTCTCAAAAATGTCCAAGGAGCCAGTGCAGTTGTAGAATAATCTGAGAGAACCAATCGGTCCACAAAATAGAGAATGATAGAGCCATATGGCAAGATGTATCAGTAATCATAAAACCATATTGCATCCAAAAGAGCTTGTAGGAATCCAAAACATCAACGATGAATGTAGGGTAATAGTCCCTAATCTAAACATCATTGCTATAAAAAACTTGAGTGCCCTAAAGAATTGTATGCTTGAAGAAAAAAAGTAGTCTGTCCTCCAACAGGGAACAAAAAACAATGCAACATAGTACATCATCCGATTAAATCACCAAAATTACCAGCATGGCAAAGGAGTAAAAATAACCCAACAGCAGACAAAGCATTGAGCAGTAAAGAAAAAGAAAGTTGTCTAATGAAATATAAACAAAAATAGTAATATCCAAAACAATATTCCAATAATAAGTAAAACCCTTGTCTTGCTTGAGAAAAAGAACATGGAGCAGAAAAAGCAGCACAGTAAGCTGTGCCAGATTGGTGCAACTAAAAAGTATAGCAGTCAAGTGCAGAATGCTATTATGAGGGATGAAAATAACAACTTCCCAATACAGATGGTAGTAGAGACAAGAAAATAAATCATGGGAGGCATCACATAACTCCCAAAGGCAGCCAAGCACCCAGCCAAGACCCCAATTCTAGGGCCACATAATCTCTAAACATAAATCGTGATATAAAGTAAGCCTACCATCGTGATTTCTCAAATAATAATGCATTGTAAAAGAGTAGGTAAAGCTAGTAATAAAAGGGGCATCCAAAAAATCACTATGAATAAGAGTGTAAAGAAAAGAAGGGTGGGTATCACAATAAGAAAACCAGCAAGCCCTTTTTTGGATAATCAGTCCGCATGAGCATTCCCTTCCCTATGAATGAATCTGTACTGTATGATAAGATGATTACTATCTATAAGAGCCATTATAGATACCAAACAAGCTTTATCCTTCCTATTAGAATGTTAAACAACCATTGGAATCTGATTCCAACACCACAATTTGGAACTGAAAAGAAACTGAAACCTATAGAGCTAAAAAACACCCCAGGCCTCAACCTCAAGAGGTGATGAGGCAATCCACTGGGAGGCAAAGAAAATAAGGCACCTCCCAGTATTATCACAAAACAAGCTACCCACCCCAACAACATTAGGAGTGAAACTACCATCAATATCAGCTTTATCCAACCTTTAGAGGGTGAGCTCCAACTAATCAAAGTTGGTCTTCTACCTCTTCCAGGCATAAGAGGAGTTCTAGATGTATTTAAGGCTCTCATAGCTTTGTGATAGTTGTCCAATATGAGTGAGACAGTGGTAGTGGGAGTGGGGAGAGAAGCGTCATATTTATAGCTATTTCTGGCCAACCAAATAAACTAAAAAACTATTAAAGGGAAATAGTGAAATTTATTATGAATATAACTTGTTTCCTTCCAAATAGCAAGCAGGTTTTCCAATTTCAAAATTGAGGGCCAACAAATACCAAAAGAGCTCCCAAATTTCTCCCAAACTTCTTTAGCAAGGAGGTATGCATAAAACAGATGATAAGAAGATTCAACATCCCTTTTGCAAATATAATAAAAGGAAGCAAGTTTAAAGCCTTTCATCTTAAAAATATCATCAAGTGGCAAAACAGTATGAAAATATCTCCATAAGAAGAAAGAGATGGAAGGAGAAATATAATAATACCATATATATGAACTCCACATCTAGTGTGGAAATTTATGTATTTGGGAATAAAACATTTTAGTAATAAAAGTTGAGGACTGAAATTTCCACATAGGGACATCCTTTCTATGTACATTTAAAGAAATATTAGCAATAAAGGGAGCTTCCTCCCCAACCATGAAACTAGTTTAGTTAAATTTCAATTGCCATTTGTTCATCAATTAGAGATAAGTAAGCTCGTATCAGATAGTGAGTGAGAAGAGGTTGTGAAATTTGATGTTCCCTAATGATCATGCCAGAAAGAGATATTTCCATTACCCACATCCCAAAAAATGAAATGAGAAGTCACATTTATAGCTTGTATAATAGCCTTCCAGAGTTTAGAGTCACCAACCTTCCATGTAACAGTGGAGGGTGTATAAAAGTGAAATATTTGTGATACATAAACTGAGCTTGCACATGTTTATATTAATTATCTATTGAAAATTGTTAAAGCCAAGCCCCTCAGAAGAGTTAAGTTTACTAATATTTTTCCAGTTAGCCCAAATTTTGCTGGTCCGAGCACCTCTCCAAAGAAATTTGTTAAAATGCACTTCAAGTGTTTTTGGGTGCTCTTCTTAGTTTTAAGAACATGCATAACATATAGAGGTAGACTGAACAACATACTTTTCAACAATTTAAGTCTACCACCATTGGATACAAAAGTGTTTCTTGAATCGTTGATTTTAGATTTGATTTTTTCTATAACCTCATCCATTTAAATTTGCTTTATCCTCCCTCAAAGAATATTCACACCAAGATATTTAATGGGAAGTTTTGCAAGTTTACATCCAGTGAAGGTGGAAGCCCAACTTTCAACATTCTGATATGCAATTTTCCTAAAATATATAGAATATTTGACCAAATTGAATAATAAGCCAGAAATATTCTGAAAATTAGTCAAAAGATGCATAGTATCTTTTATAGCGGACTTACTGGCATTAGAGAATAATATATCATTATTAGCATATGCAAGCTGACTAACCATGATTTTAGATTTATGAGAATATTGGATGTGAGGATGTTGTATATGCCATTTAATAACAATTCAGGAAAGTTAATCAAAAGCAATTATGAAAATGGTCGGAGAAAGAGGATCTCCCTGTTTAATGCCTCTATATGCAGAAAAAAAACCATGAGCTTTACCATTAACAAATACAATGTAACGGTTATTTTCTAACCATCATGTGATAAGTAAGCAGAAATCCTATTGAAAACCTTTAGCCTGCAAAATATTAAGAATGAAATCTCAGTTAATGACATCAAAAGCCTTTTTGATATCAAGTTAAAAAACCATATTACCCCCTCTACACTTTTTATCCAAATCTTCAATCATTTCCTGTGCCAGAAGGATGTTATCAGTAATCTCTTCGCATTTAATGAAAGTAGATAGATATGGAGAGATAATTTTAGAGAGATGTGGTTGTAGCTTATTCACAATCAGCTTACTCAAGACTTTAGATATAACCATGGTAAGATAAATAAGACAAAAATTGTCCCAAGTAATCTTATCATTACCTTTGGGGATGAGCATAATCAAGGCAGAGCTAAAATACTTACATGGGTTATCCCCAAGAAAGAAACTTTAAATAGCAAGGATGACCTCTTTCTTGATGATGTCCCAACGGTGCACATAGAATGGTGAGGAGAAACCATCTAGGTCAGCGGTCTTGTTAAGACGAATGGATTTAAAGGCAGAGATAATTTCATTTTCATCAGGAGCTTGAGTTAAGGAGAGATTGTTGATGTAATTGCATTCATCAACAAATATTGTTGAATCAATAGAGGAAGCCTGTAAAGTAGACTGATAAAGCTGAGTAGAGTAAAGCACCACACTTTCATCAATATCCTCCATATTAGTTAAAGTGTGACCATTAGCATTTTTAATCTTCATAATATTATTAATGTTCCTTCTATGCTTTAAAGTAGCATGAAAATAATCTGTATTTCTATCACCAACAATAAAGGAAATATCAGAGGAGGCTTTCTTCAAGAGTAATTGCATCTAATAAAAATAGATGAGCTTGGGCCACAACTTTCACTAAAGCAAGTGAGCCAATATTAAGAGCCTCTAACCTATCCACCCTTTGTTAGGCCTCCAACACTTTGTTATGCACATTACCAAAAACCTGATGATTCCATTTTCTGAGATGAGCAGCTAGTTTTTTATGCATTTGCCATATGATAAACAAGGGTCTCCCAACACCATGAAACTTTGAAGCCTTTTTAACAATACTCAAAAAAGTATCATGAGAAGTCCAAATATTAAGAAAATAGTAGGTTAGACATTAAAAGCTAAAGTGAGTAAGATGGGGTTATGATCAGAAGATGCATAACTTAAGTGTTGAACCTAAATGATTGGATAGTAGTTTAAGAGACAAAAGTTCCTCAAGAAACGATCAAGCCTTTGGAAAAGAAAACCTCTTCTCCATGTAAAGGGTGACCCAAAATAACCCAAGTAAAAAAGAGACTAGCCCCCTGCAATTGAGTTACAAAAAAGATTTATGAGGGTATTGTCATATCTACCACCCCCTTTCTTCTCAGTATGCTTCATAACCTTGTTGAAATCACCACTCGCTAACCAATTATCCTTGATAGTATCACCCATAAGATCTAATTTCTATCACAACAAATATTTATCTTGCAAAAGTGATCTGATATAAGCAAAAGTGTCCCACCCATGAAAATCTTTCATTTTAAAATGAGTTAAAACAAATTGCTCCTCATTATCCACAATAGATAATGTAACAGTATGCTTCCAAAAAATCCAAATTTTTTTATACTTATTGCAAAAAGACTAATGGCTTCTAAATATTTGCATGATCCTATTTTTATTAACATGCACAAGAGGCTCCAAAATAGAAAAAAATGTAGATTTTATGGTCCCTACAAAGATGCTTGAGTCTATTAAGGGAGGAAGGGTCAGCCACTCCCATATTATTCTAAATCATGATGTTAAATATGATGTCTTAAGCCCAAGCATCTAGAGGATCTAGAAGGGTTGCCTAATTGCTCTCCATCACAATAGTAAATACCTTCTTGTGTAATGTTACTTGCATTAAGCTGAGAGAGTTCATTATTTCTTTTAGCTTTCTTTCTAGTGTGTCTTTGAACTTACCATCATTTTCCAATGCATTAGAAGCAACTTGTAGTGGAGGCATTTGTGACATCTTTTGAGGTGGATGGAAGAGAACTTCTTTCATCAAGCTGCATATGAGTCTCCAAAGTAATATCTATTTGTAGGGAGGTGTTGTTGTGAGTAGGAGAAATAGAATTTTTAATAAGCATAGTGGTAAGGTCGGTGACATGATTATTTAAAATAGTAGTATCAATGTTCCCTTCAAGAAAATTTTGTTGAGCATGTTCATCATTAAAGGTAGTGGGAATAGAATGTTCTTTAAACAAAACAACATTTTACATAGGAGAATTAAACTCTTTATCGACATCAACAGTAGTAGGTGTGCCATGGTGAGTAGTAGGATCATGGATTTCCGGATGAGTAATAGGTTGAGGACCAGTGTTAGCTTTAAGGTGAGGGTTTAATCATAACAGAGAGATGTGGGGTGGCCAAACATTGAGCAATGAGTACAATATGGAGAGTGACGTTCAATTTCCACTTGTCGCCAATAACCTTGATGTTGAGAGCCAATCCAAATTTCATTACAAAATGGTTGGGTAATGTCCCTTTCAACAAGGACAAGAGCTTCAGAGGGCCTTGTGATAGCAAAAGTAGCACTGTCCATTTTCAAAGGTTTGCCATAAGCAGTGGCCAAAGAAAAGAGAATTTCATGGTTAAAAAGATGTAATTTGAGACCCGAAAATCTAATCCAAATTGGTATAACATGTAACTCAGTCTTAGGATCAAAATTTGCAAACCATTTTAAAAATTTCATGACATGATTTTCAATTCACATAAACCTCTTAGCAAAAAGCCTGGTGTAATCCTCATCATTTGCATGTTGAATTAAAATATGACTTCAATCTAAAATCCCAACTTTCCACTAACTTGTAGGCTTAAGCATTTCAAACTCCTTTTGAATTAATTTAACCTTAGGATGCCCATACAAAATTTTTTTAACATGTGCTAATCAACAAGAAGAAGCTAGAATCGTAGACTCAACATCAGAGATAAACATATCTACCTTCCCATTTTTCACCCAAGTTTCTAAATTAAAGTGTAATCCTCTCCGACTTTTAAGGTATCAAGAAAAGCTGGTTGAAAGACACATGCAGAAGGAGTACCAGATGACCCTCCACCCCCATCAAAAACTGCATCAACAAAACTACAAGCAACAGGCATTCCAAAAAAATGAAAGAGAACAAAATCAAACTGAGCAAAAAGAAAGATCTCACCAGACAAAGCACGCAGGAGACAGAGGGAAACCATTGTCGCCAGAGCAAAAAAGAACCCTAGTCATCACCATTCTTATATATATATATATATATATATATATATGGCAAAAAGTGGAAATTATATTAATAAACTGAAGAGGTTACAACTCTAAGTTATTGGGCCTCTAGAAGGTCTCCATGTAACTAAAGGGACAGAGGAGGGGGAGGGGAGGATGAGACCAAGGCACCATCAGAATTTGAGGCTAATCTAGCAAGCCAATTGGCAGTTGAGACACCTAAAATATATAGTACTTTAAGACACACTTTTATACCTATTTTCGAGATATTGCGCTTTAATGGAAGACATTTTTGTGTTTTTCTTGCAGATATAAGTAAAAAATGGAAAAAAAAGCTTAAAAGAGTTAAAAAGGATCAAATTTGGAGCAAAATGGTGAAAAAATATGCAAAAGAGTTTTGGCGCCTAAGTCACAAATCCGGCTCTTAAGCACCGGTTAAATAGAGAAGGCAGCGCCTAAGTGCCGAGACCCCGTGCTTAAGCGCCAGTGACAGTTACTAGACAAGTAAAATTGGTTTTCCCAAATTTTGAAGAGGTTTTTGAGGCACTTATAGGCTTAATAGGTTGTTGTAACCACCATGGACAAAAATTATCATGAAAGGATGCATCTCTTGGACACATTTTGAAGAGATCCCAAGGCTCCTCTTGGAAAACAATAAAAGAAAGAAGAGAGGACTTAGAAAAGAGTCCTGAAAATATTGGCAAGTTCTGAAAGTTCTTCTTTGGGGAGTTAGTTCGGAGAGATTTTTAGGAACCACTTTTTATTTACTTTATCCTTTTTGTTACAAAATATTGGCAAGTTTTGAAAGTTCTTCTCTGGGAGTTAGTTCGGAGAGATTTTCAGGAACCACTTTTTATTTACTTTATCCTTTTTGTTATTAGAGAGATTTTCAGGAACAACTTTTTATTTACTTTATCCTTTTTGTTATTTTGTTTTGAGTGATTGCAAAAGAGAAGAGATTAAAGGGAACTTCAATAGTTTGGTGGAGGACTTGAGATTAGTTTTTATCTTTTTCTTTTAGAATACTTTTAGTTTTAATTGAGACTTGTTGTTGGTTTAACAATGATTTCTTCTTTTAAACTAAAGTGTGGTTTTNTCGAAAACGGTGTAACAATGCAACCTGAAGACAGTGACTTTCTCTGAACTCCTAAAGCTTTCTCCTTGTAGCACAACATTGTTATGCGGTCTACGAACGTGATCGAAGCTTACCACTATAGCCTATGTGATTAACCACGCCATACATGGTGCATAGCTTGTGCAGCTCCCGACTCCAACCTTTACAGCCTAGGAACGTCATCACAGCTCACCGCTATAGTCTACATGACCAATCATGGCCTACACGGTCGACAACGCGTGCAGCTTCCGACTACCGCCTTTGCAGTATAGCTACGATCCACAACTTGATCAACCACGACCAAAATGGTTCACAGCTTATGCAGCTCCCGACTTTAACTGTTGCGGCCTACGGACATCATCACAACTTACCACTATGACCTACATGACCAACTACAATATACATAACTTACAGCTCGTGCAACTCCAAACTACGGTCTCTACGGCCTATGAACATCATTGCAGTTATGCACTATGACCTATATGACCAACTATGACTTATGTGATCCACAACTCGTATAGCTCTCGACTCTAGCATTTGCAGTCTGCGGACGTCATCGCTACTCACCACTACGATCTACGTGACCAACTACAACCTACATAACTTACAACTCGAACAGCTTCTAACTCTCGCCTTTGTGGCTCATTGACAACATCAGAGCTCACCACTACGGTCTACGCGGCCCATATCTCATATAACTCCCATCTCTGACCTATGTGGCTCACAGCTCCTGCAACCTCCTACTACGACCTCTGTGGCCAGCCGACCCTCCTGAAGTAACCACTTGCAACCCACATGACCAATTACTATAATGGCCTTCAACTAAGACTTATAGAATAAGTTAGAAGTACAACCACCATCTACAAAATTCACGGCGGATGACTGTCTTCATAGAAATCAACTAGGGCCCTTGCGTCTGCTCTGAGAACTACATTCAATATAGTCAGACTAAGGCTATTATTGATGAACTGTTATTCTACATTTACAATGATCAACTTTGTAACTCTATTTTTCTTAATTTAGGACAAGAGCTAACTTATGTACTCTCTATTCATAAAAGATTATTACTTACAATTTTTTCCCCATTTCTAAGGTTTTTCACATAAAAATTGAGGTGTTTCGTCCTGCTTATTTCTCTTTAATTACTTGAGTATGTGTTGAATTTTTGTATAACGCTCAGTTGATAATTCATTACTCTATCATCATAGTCCTTTCGACATGCATCTGAGTATAAATAACGATAAGTTTTTTTGGAACCTCCAAATATCTTCAAGCTTTAGGCTCAGCATAGTTCTAGACAGAAACCATATAGCTGGATAAATCAACAGATCTTGCATAGCAAACGGAGAATTTTCATAAGTTTCCTTTAAAGAAAGGACAGAAGAGTAACACATGCTCTAAATTACCAAAGTTTAAACTGAAAGGTTCTGTGTTAGGATTACTTTTAGGCAGTGTTTGGTAGCATTATTTAAAGTGAATTTAGTCATGAATTTAGCTTAAATTCAGCTAAACATTAAAAAAAAATTCAAAATTAAATCCAACGCTTCGTTAAATCAAAATTTTTTGCATTCTGATGTTTCTTCCTGCTTTCCGTCTATTTTCGAACATAAATCAGAATTTAGTAATTCCAAGTCTGAAATGGATTTATTTATTAATTTATTCACTATCACTCAAGATTTCCTTCCCGTGAAGATGAAGATAAGATTTACAAGATTTAATAAATCCTATTTAACGTAAATCCAGCCTCCAGCCAAACGACAGAGACCCTCTCATCACGTTCAGTAAATTGTAACAGTTACATTGACGAGATTACACTTCAGCTCTCTGAATATACATATACATGTACTTGCAAGTAAAATGAGTTATTTTGACGATTTCAATCGACAACAGTGTTGAGAAATTAGAGCGAAGAAAAATAGGAATCGACACAAATCCAGAAGAACACAGAGATTTAACGAGGTTTGTCAAAGATGCCTACGTCCTCGGGAGCAGAGCGGCGAGTTCCTTTCAATATTCAGAAAAAAGATTACAAAAATCAGAGATACCTCCTGAGGTTACAAACAGACATATTTATAACCCCAGGAGTAAACCCTAAGTACAATAGGTAATTACAACATTACCCTTGTACCACACCCCCAACCCACATAAGAAAACTCTCCTGATTTGGACAGAATTTTCCGCTCTGCTCCACTCCACTCCAGCATCTGTTCCTTTATGATATATGAGTCATATCTAACAAATCTCCACATTAGCGAATATCAAGCCCCTTAGGAGAAATACGTCATGGAGTTTCTTATATACCAGAAGTGGGTTGGGCCACCATACTTCTCTAGCAACTGCAAACATTCAACAAGTCCAGACAATGCAAGAACTTGTTGATAGTAACTGGCTTGGTCAACATATCAGCTGCATTTTCATCAGTATGAACCTTCTGCAACAGTATCTCACCAGAAGCAATCAATTCTCTAATCTTGTGATACCTGACATCAATGTGCTTGGTTCTTAGCCAGATAAATAGCACTCTGATACACCTAAAATATATAGTATTTTTAGACCCATTTTTATACTTATTTTTGAGATATCGCGCTTTAATGAAAGGTATTTGTGTGTTTTTCTTTCAGGTACAAGTAAAAAGGTGAAAAATGCTAAAAAAAGTGAAAAATGATCAAATTTTGAGCAAAAATGTAAAAATGGTGCAAAAGAGTTTTGGCGCCTAAACGCCAGATCTGGCGTTTAAACACCAGTGAAAATAGAGAAGACCGCGCTTAAGCACCAGAGGTAGTTATTTGACAATTTAATTCATTTTGTCGAATTTTGAAGGGACATTTGAGACACCTATTGGCTAAAGATGGTGGTTATGATCACTAGAAACGAAAATAGGATTAAAAGACTTGTGAAAGGAGGCATCCTTTGGAGAATACATCGAATTTGGACATATTTTGAAGAGTTACCAATGAACCTCTTGGAAATTTATAGAAAAAGGAAGTTGAAACTTTTAGAAGTGTGTTTGAAAAAGGGGAGTCCTGAGAAGTTCTTTTGGAGAGATTTTCAGGCACAACAAATTTACTTATCTTTTTTGTTTTTAATTTTATTGTGAGAGTTAAGTGTTGTAAAAGAGAAGAGATTCAAAAGAACTTCAAGAGTTTGGTGGAAGATTTGAGATAAATTTTTATCTTTTGTTTTTAAACTACTTTTAGTTTTAATCGAAATTTCTTGTTGGTTTCACAATGATTTCTATTTTTAAACTAAAGTGTGGTTTTGTTTTCTCCATAGATTCTGAGTAATTTTCTTTTTTTTTTCTCCTTAAAATGATAAGTAATTAAAGTGTTAGATGAAACTTGTGAAGCGTATTAGTCTTTAATGTTGAAAGAAGTTGTAATGATTTAATTTCATGTACTTCATTTACTTCTTGATCTGGTCTATCTAGATGTTAAAATTTGTTATGAGAACNAATTTGGCTAATCCAGATGTTAAAATTTATTGTGAGAACATTTAAGAACCGGACTGGTATTGTCTCAACAATTGGAAAGAATCACATGAGGTTGTATGAATGAGAATGTAGTTCATATGATTGAGTGAAATAAATAGGGAAATATTCATTGAAGGGTGTAGAGTTAGAGGACTTTAAAGTGACAGGTTAGTTCATATGATTGAGTGCAATAAATAGGGAAATATTCATTGAAGGGTGTAGAGTTAGAGGACTTTAAAGTGACAGGTTAAACCAAATAGGGAAATATTCATTGAAGGGTGTAGCGATTAGAGAACTTTAGAGTGACAGACTAAAGCCCCCAACTTGGTTTATTGTTTTAGGTTCTGATGTGAGATGTTAGCCCCCAAGTGAAGGGAATCGAGAGAACTCTAGAGTGAGAGCTGGTATTTTCCCTACCTAATCGGTCTTTAAATTATTCAAACTCTAAATTTATAAATATTCTTTATAGCATATCTAGTAAGAGTAAAGAATAATATTGCTCCTATTTGGCACAATACAATTTGCATACTTCCACAACATAAATCATATATGTATTACTGATTCATGATAAGAAGAAAAATATTTCATATTAAGTGTTTTTCTTTTACATAAACTCAAGTTATGTTTAGAAGCTTTTTTTGTTTTGTCAAAATATCAAAAATACCATAAAGATTTGAATTTTAATTACTGTAAAAATATCTATAGTTTAAGTAATTTTCTTTTTAAAATAGAAAGTTTGTTGTTTAATAGTGCATATTATGAAATTCCCGTGAGTTCGATATTAGGGTCTTAATCAAAAAGTCCTATATTATTTGATAATGATATTTAGACTTGCGTAGCATCCCAATATATATAAATTAAAAAGTTAAATTCTTATTTTCTCTAGGATCAAATTTTTTGTACTGTTGCAAAATAAGGAAATATAAGTGAAAAATATAATAAAAAATATTGTTATATTGTTGCATATAAACACTCGGGATCAAGTTTTTTGCGCCGTTGTCGGGGAATTGATTGAAAACAAATTTCTATTTTAGAAAGTTTTATTTAAACTTTAGGAGTTATTGTAGGAATATCTTATTATAGTATTTTATATTGTGTGTTTTATTTTTATATTTATTTTATTTTAGTGTATGCGTAGTTTAAATTCTGAAGGACTAGTGTCTTAAGATTTTGAATTAGAAAGAACTGTTAAAAAAATCAGAAAAAGCAAAAAAATTATAAATTTTGAAAAATCTAAAAAATTACAGAAATGACAGACCAAAATGATCAAAATGCTGAAATTCATCAAGAATTTAGACCTTTACGAGATTATTCCAACCCTACGGTAGATGAACATCATTGTAGTATTATAATTCATAAAAAACTTCCTGAAAAGCTTAAAGATCCTAGTAGCTTTGCTATTCCATGTGCGATAGGAGACAAATTTTATGGGAAAATTTTATGTGATTTAGGTGCAAGCATTAACCTTATATCATTATCAATATTTAAAAGATTGAGATTACGAGAAATAGCCCCTACTACTGTAACTCTGCAGTTAGCAGATCGTTCGATAACGTACCCTAAATGAGTTATAGAAGATGTTCTAGTGAAAGTAGATCAATTTATCTTTCTTAGTTGATTTCATTATGTTAGATATAGAAGAAGATAAAAAGATACCTATCATTTTAGGGAGAATTTTCCTAGCCACAGGAAGAGCAATAATAAATATGCAAAAAGGGAAATTAACAATGAACGTCAATGATCAAACTGTTACTTTTAACATTTCAAGATCAATGAAGTATCCTACAAAAAGTAAAGATGATGAATGCTATAGAATTGATGTTATAAGATATCTGAGTGAATGTCATTTCAGAACTAATTATGAAGAAAAATCTAAAGTAGAAGATTTGAAACATGAGCAAGAAGAGGAATTAAATCACTGTGAAAATCTTTTTCAAGGAAGATTCAAATTATGTTCGAGAAAGTTTTAAAATTTTGGACACGATAGAAAAAGATAAATCATTTTGTCCATCAATTGAAAAACCTCCAGAACTTAAGTTGAACTGATCATTTTGTCAATCAAATGTATTTTTAGGTGATTTCTCTACTTTACCAGTTATAATTTCCTCAAAGTTAACGATGGAAGAAGAAGATAGATTGATGAAAATTTTGAAAAATTTTAAGAAAGTCTTTGGATGGACAATTGCTGATATTAAAAAAATCAGTCCTTCAATTTGTTTGCATAGAATTCATATAGAAGAGAACTGTAAATTCATGGTTGATCCTCAAAGGAGATTGAATCTTGTTATGAAAAAAGTTATAAAGAAAGAAATTTTAAAGTTGTTAGATGCTGGAATTATCTACCATATTTTAGATAGTGCATGAGTTAGTCTAATTCACTGTGTTCCTAAGAAATGAAAAGTAACTGTGAATGTGAATGAACATAATGAATTAATACCTACTAGACAAGTCACAGGGAGACGAATATGCATTGATTATAGAAAATTAAATCTTGCCACTTGGAAAGATAATTTTTCACTACCCTTTCTAAATCAAATGTTGGATAGACTTGTTGGGCATAAATACACTTGTTTTTTGGATGAATATATTGGTTATCACCAAATTCAAATAACTCCTGATGATCAAGAAAAAATAACTTTTACCAGTCCTTATGGTACATTTGTTTTTAGGAGAATGTCCTTTGATTTATGTAATGTCTTTCTACATTTTAAAGATGTATGATGACAATTTTTTGTGATTTAATTGAAAAAGAAATTGAAGTTTTTATGGATAATTTTTCAGTGTTTGGAACTTCATTTGACTCTTGTTTCAAACATTTATCATAAGTTCTTAAGCGCTGTGAAGAAACAAATTTAGTCTTTAATTGAGAAAAATGTCAATTCATGATAGCAAGACTTGTATTAGGACATCAAATATCAGAAAATGGTATGGAAGTAGATCCTGTTAAAATTCAAGTGATCGCTAATTTACCTTATCCAACAAATGTAAGGAAAATTAAGAGTTTTTAGGACATGTTGGATTCTACATACAATATATTAAATACTTTTTAAAAATTCCTACTCATTTATGTCATTTACCGGAGAAATATGCAATTTTCAATTTTGATGAAGTGCCTAAAAACTTTTGAGTTATTAAAAGAAAAATTAGTCACTGCACCAATTATAGTTTCACCAGATTGGGAAAAACCTTTTGAACTGATGTGTGATGCTAGTGATTATGCTATTGGAGCTATTTTAAGACAAAAATATGATAAAATTTTCAAAGTAATTTACTATGCTAGTAAAACTCTTGATGAAACTAAAATTAATTATACAACAACTGAAAAAAGTTATTAGCAATAGTATATGTCTTTGAGAAATTCATATCATATTTAATTGAAACTCATTGCGTAGTGCATACAGATCATTCTGCTATTAAGCACTTAATGAAAAAAAAGAATGCTAAACCAAGACTTATAAAATGAATTATTCTTATGCAAGAGTTTGACTTTGAAATAATAGATCGGAAGGGAACTGAAAATCAAATTGTTGATCAATTTTTCAGGCTTGAGTTAAAAAACAACTTTGTTTTGAAAAAGAAATTAATGAACATTTCCCAAATGAAAATTTGTTCAATATTAATGAGTGACGTGTTCCGTGGTATACCGGCATTGTGAACTTTCTTGTTAGTAATATTATACCCTTTGGAATGACATACCAACAGAATAAGAAATTTATATCTGAAGCTAAGACTCATTTTTGGGATGACTCATTTTTATATAAACAAGAAAATGATCTGATTATTCAAAGATGTGTACCTTTAGAAGAAACTTATGAAATTATCCAAAAATGTCATAATTCTGTGGGCATTTTGGTGGTTGATAAAAGTGCAAACAAAAGTTTACAATCTGGTAAATATTTGTCTACTTATTTAGAGATGTTAATGCTTATATTAAAACTCGTGATAGATATCAATGAGTAGGTAATATTTCTAGAAGAAATAAGATGTTCCTCAATTATATGCTAGAAGTTGAAATATTTGAAGTTTGGAGATTAGATTTCATGGAACCATTTATACCATCTTTCAGAAATTTATATATGCTCCTCAATTTCATGAAGTTGTTGTTTTACCTCGATGTAATGCTCAAAGTGTTGTAAAATTTTTGAAAACAAACATATTTTATATATTTGGGATGTCGAGAGTGATCATAACTGATGGGGGGAGTCATTTCCAAAATGTCATAATGGAGAAATTATTAAAGAAATATCTTATAAACCATATAATTGTTACTGCTTATCAACCTCAGACAAGTGGTTTGGCTGAATTATCCAATCGGGAAATTAAAAAAATTATAGAAAAATTTGTAAATCCAACAAAAATGGATTAGTCAGTCAAACTTGACTATGTTTTGTGGGCTTATAATACTGTATACAGAACTCCTATAGGGATGTCCCCATATAGACTAATATTTGGGAAAACTTGTCGTTTACCAGTTGAACTTGAGCATAAAGCATAATGGGCGATTAAACAGTTCAATTATAATTTGAAAGATGCTGGTAAGAAAAAATTATTAGAATTAAATGAGCTTGAAGAGATAAGGAAAGAATCTTATGAGAGTGTTAAGATTTACAAAGAAAAGATGAAAATGTGGCATGATCGAAAGATTCTTACTAAAAATTTTCAGCCAGGGCAACGAGTTTTGCTATATAATGCAAGGTTAAGATTATTTCTAGACAAACTTAAGTCCGGGTGGATGAGTCCATTTGTTGTGATAAAAGTTTATTCTTATGAAACTGTGGATATTAAAGATCCTAAAACTGAGAAAGTATTTAAAATTAATGGTCATAGACTGAAACCTTATTTTGCAGGGGATCAGCATAAATTTAATGATCGAATGATGTTGAGTCAACCAGAATAAGCACTAGTTACGTCAAACTGACGACGTAAAATCAAGCGCTTCGTGGGAGACAACCCATAGTCATCAGTGTATTTTTGCTTTGATTAATGATTGTGTATGATTAAGAAAATTTGAGGTAGTATTTTCGACACTATTATATGTTAGTAATGATTTTAAGAGTTTATTTAGTGATCTAGACATGCTAGAATGAGGATTTGGACATTAAGTTGACTGGTGCAAAATTGAGCACTGGCGCTTAAGCGCGGATGTTGAAAACCATGTGCGAAAATTCAATTTCTAAAAGTTTTAACCGCCAATTAGTTAACTTAAACGTGCCATGACAGCTTTAGGACGTGCCTAGGAGTTATTGGAAGGATTTAGACCTATAAATAGAAGGGTTTTGTGATGGAATTTCACCAAAAAATCATTTTTAGCCCTAAATTCTAAGAGAAAGAGTGATTTAGAGAAAATATCTTCATGGGAGATGAATTTGAAGAAAAAGGAAGAGGTCATGAGGAAGAAATTCATTAGTAGTGCACAAGAGATGTATAACGATTTCTTAGCCGTTAGTATTGAAGGAATAGCGGAAAAAATCAACAAAATTGAGACTAGCGTGACTTTACTTGAGACAAAGGTAAATGAAGTTAATGTACATCTAGAGCATATTGGATGACAATTGAAAATGTAAATTAGTCATACTAGTTATATAGAGGAAGCGGATAAGACGATGTATCTTAAACATAAATGGATTGAAGAAGATTGTATCAGAGCTCGTCACCTCCATCCGTTTTATCAACTCTACATTTTGAATGCCTAAGGAGAGACTAATGAAAGACATGAATTTATCCCAACAAATGAAGAATGAAATTAAGTTCAATGTTAGAGTTTGTTTGTTAGGAGTCGTTGTTTTATATGTTAGTGTTAAATCTTGTTTTTAGTGTTTATGTTTTGTGTTCAATTATGTAAGTTTGTCAAGTGTTTGTATTTAGGAAAATTTTATCATAGACAGTTTGGAATGAGAATTAAGTGTTACATGTACTTGTACTAGTTCGTAAATGAATATATGTGTTTGTTTGTGTGAAAATCTGTGTTATTTTATCCTCGAATCGAATTAGTTATATTAGAGAATTTTGAGAGAGATGAGAGTTAAGGGAGAGGAAAATAGTCATTTAAGTGTTATAAGACCATTTAGGAGTAATATACTTAGGCTAATAGTGCATTTTACTTAAATTCAAAAATATCAAAAATCATGCACTGGCGTCTAAGCGCCGCATTCTCATGCTTAAGCGCGAAGTAACCCAAGAGGCAGGCGCCTAAGCGCCACCTATCTGTGCTTAAGCGCCGGTTCACGAAAACAGGTTCGCAAATAGTTAAAGGTGAAAAATAACCCCGAAAATCGCCATTTTTACTCCCGTCGTCATCTTCTTCCTCTCGATTTCGCGATTTTGAAGTCTAGGGCAAACTTTTTCATGGAGATTTCTTGGTGGATTTGAGCCAAATTTGCTAGATTCGAATTTCTTAAGATAAGAGCTTCACTTCTATGTAAAAATTTTGGATTTTCACCATGTATTTTGAGTACTTTGGAAAAACCAAAAAATCACTATTCATGGTGAAAAATGAGAAAAAATTTATAGAAATTGTATAGAAAGTTTAGTTTATGCTTATAGGAGCAGAGTTTAGTGGATTAGACTTGATTTTTGAAGTTATTGTGAAATTTTGTGAAATTTGTAGAAAGACCCCAAGAATGAAGAGGAGTGAGGAAAAACCCACTTTGATTCGAGCAAGTTTGTGAGTTCAAAAGCTCAGGATAAGTATAGTGATGCTCTACAGTCACGAAAGTTGATTCCTAAGAGGTGTTTTAGAAATCCAGGTGGATCCGTGGAAGATTTTGTTGTTTTTCTATTGTGGCTGTTATTTCTGTAGTTCAGGAGTTCTATGCAAACCTCCCTGAGGCAGAAGAGGATTGAGTCATGGATAGAGGAAAATTGGTACCTTTTTCACTAGAGGTAATCAATATGATCTACCATTTACCACCTAATACTTTGTGTTTTTATGCGAACTATAGTCCGACTAAGACGGAGCTGGACGAGATTATTTCATATTTAACTGTTGGAAGGAGACTTTGGAAAATTACAAATGAGAGGAGAGTCAATTTTTCCACTTCAAAGTTAAGTGCACCATCGAAGACGTGACACTACTTTATTTCAACTCGTTTGTTACCGACGAATCATCTCAATGAAGTTATGAGGGAGAGAGCAACGTTGAATTATTGTATTCACGAGGGCAAGCTTATCAATATTGGAGCTTTGATCTGTCAGACTATCATCAGTTCTGTCACTGCCGCTACTACTGCAGGTTTGAGATTTTCTTCCTTGATCTTTTTTTTGTGTGAGCAGATTGGAGTGAGATATGATAGTTAGAAAGAAGTATTGTTGCCTCTAAAGCCAATTACAAGTGTAAATGTGAAGTTGTATTCTGAGCATTCTATTTTTTGTTGGAGGGGAGGATTTTCAAGAAGTTATGGAATGTCAACGTCTGTTGCATCTACCTCTGCTGCTTCTACATCTAGACCATCTACCTCGCGAGCATCTACTTCTAGAGGTGAGTCTACTGAAACTCAAGATCAATTATTACAGAGGATGATGGACAATATGAATTATACCGCAGATAAGGTATAAAGTTTAGAAAACTTCGTAGATCATATTGATGGTTATGCTAGAAGGCATAGTAATTATGAGGAGAAATTTCACTCATCTTTGGAGAATCTTAACCAAAGAAAAATATATTGAGATTTTCATACATATTTTACACTGATTTTGATGATATTGCACTTTAAAGAAGAGTATTTTTGATGTTTTGTTGCAGGAAGGATGAATTATGATCATTTGAGCAAAAAGATGCAAAAAGAAGCGAATTTGGAGCGAAAATGACCAAAATGTGGAGATTTGAACTAGGGCGCCGACGGCGAGAAATTCCCGAGACTCCATATCAGATATTTTAGAGGCCCGCTGACTGCGCCCTCGAGGCCGCCGACGACGAGATCGACAGTTATGTCCAACAATGCATTGGATGAGGACGAATTTTGGAGGGATGCTTAGGCAACTCTTGNATCATTAATGGGTGTAGAGTTAGAGGACTTTAAAGTGACAGGTTAAAGCCCCCAACTTGGTTTAGAAATAATTTTTGAAGGGTGTAGAGTTAGAGGACTTTAAAGTGATAGGTTAAAGCCCCCAACTTGGTTTATTATTTTGTTTTTGATACGAGATGTTAGCCCTCAGGTGGAGGGAATCGAGGGAACTCTAGAGTGAGTGCTAGTATCTTCCAATGAGAGAATGTTAGCCCCCAGGTGGAGGGAATCGAGGTAACTCTAGAGTGAGAGCTAGTATCTTCCCTGCAGGTGACGAATCGAGAGAACTCAAGAGTGAGAGCTAGTATGTTCCCTGCCTAGCCGGTCTTCAGAACTACTCAAATTTTAAATTAGCTAATGTTCTTTATAACATCTCAAGTAAGTGTAAAGAATATTATTGCTCCTATTTGACACAACATAATTTGCATACTTTCACAACATAATTGTTATAGTTATTACTGATTCATGATAAGAAGAAAAATATTTTCATATTAAGTACTTTTCTTCTACAAAAACTTTTTTTATCTTTTTAAGTTGTTACTATTTCATTAAAATATCAAAAATACAAAAAATATTTAAATTTTAAATTCATGCAAAAATTGTTTTTAGTTTAAGTAATTATCTTTTTAAAAATAGAAAAACTTTCTAAAAAGTGCATATTGCATATTTTTTCCTGTGGGTTCGATATTCAGGTCTTAATCAAAAAGTCATATATTACTTGATAACGATACATATACTTGCGTAGTATCCCAATATAAATATATATAAATTAAAAAGTTAAATTCTTATTTTTATTCAGGATTATGTTTTTGGTTTTGTTGCAAAATAAGGACATATAAGTGAAAAATATCATCAGAGCTATTGTTATATTGTGCATAAGCATTAAGTCGGGATCAGTAGGCTTGTTTCCTTCTCCGTAGTTGAAGATAAATGTGAAATGGCTTTTTTCTTGAAGGAGGTTGATGGCTTTTAACCATTGCATTACATGCCAAGAAGGAGGGGTAACACCTCTAATCATTTGGATGAGGTTTTTGGAATCACTTTCCACAAGAAGATACTCCCATTTCATGTTAATAGCAATCTTGATAGCCCAAAAGGCAGCAGCTGCTTCTGTCTCCAAAGCATCTTGTGTAAGCATAGGGTAATAGAAAAATAGTTTACATAAACAATTTGTGTCTCTAAAGATGCCTCTAAAGCTAGCAGTAGAGTTACTGTAACTACCATCCGTGTTAACTTTAATATAAGGGTATGAAGACTTGAGCCAAATAAACTTTAGAAATAGTGAAAGAAGAAGAGGTGTCTTGAGACTGATGTGTGGAGTTCCATAGATCAGGAAAACCCTTAAGTGTTACCAATTTATTTAGGAATGCCTTGCAGCTAACTACAATGTGAGCCACTTGAGGGAGAGAGTCTTCATATTTAGCATTGTTTATGGCCATCCAGAGAAAACAAGCTACAGGGCAAGGCACAACGAACATTTTAAGTTTACACCAGTCACTCTAGCTAGATTCCAATGTGGCCCAGCCCAAAGAAATCAATTTATTTACACTTAACCCCATGGACCACATTCACATCCATGAGACTAAATGTGATTATTACTATGTTGAGAAAAGTATAGCCCTTTTGGGTCATTATGTTTCACAACAGATTTTAACTAATAAATTGGTTAGATCAATAAGTAAATTAAGAATAGAGTTTAAATCATCGCAATTTATGGAATTAAAAGTACTTATATTAAACTTTATTCCTTCACATAATTATTCTTCATTGCAAGGAGAAAGATAAAGGAAACTATTCATATCTTTTGGGGAAGACACAACAAGACATGGATTTATAAATAAATATAAGTTTACAAAAGAAGATTAAGTAAAATAAATAAAATACACAACTTATCTCAAACACCTTCCCAAGAAATCCTTCTTGGTTCCTTTGAATCACTCTCTCTTCTTACAATTCCACTCCAATCTTGCTTAGAATTGTAGTGAAGAAGTTATCTCTCACTTCTTCTCTTCTCCTCCCAATCTAAGCAATCCATCGAACAAATCCTTCAAGCCTCCAAGAACTTCCAAGCCCTTCTCTCTCTCCCCCAAAAGCTCTTACTTCAAAAGACTCTCCATTGGACTCTCCACAAGTCTCCTTAAATAGAGCTCTCAAAATCACCAAGAGTCACCTCAAGCACCCATTCAAAATTTGACCACAATCATAGAACATTTTAGAAAACTATTTCTGGCTCCTAGGCGCCAAATTCTGGTTCTTAGGCCTCAGTCTCTTTATTGTCTACTGCCTAGGCACCAGATCGTGGCTCCTAGGCACCAGGTCAACTTTAGCCTTTTTTCTTCCTTTAAATCTAAATTGCTCTATTTTCATTTTATTTTCTCCACTTCATTTATTATATCTACAACAAAAAAAATCAAAAATACTTTCATTAAAGTGTAATATTTTTAAGAATAGACATTAAATGTGCAAATGAAAGTAATATACTTTAGGCATGTCAGAGGTCCTATCCACTTTAGACTTTGAACTTTCTGTAACCTCTTTGTTTAAGGATGACTAAACAGAAGGTTCTAGAATCAAGGAAGTTGTTGATTATTGTTGGCTGTTATTTTTTATTATTTTTGGGAGTAATTTTAACTTAATTTAATATATATATAATTTGATTTTGGAAAAATAGTATTTTATTTTTTAAAAAGTAATATTTTAATGTAGAAAAATATGAGACCGAACTGATCTCATATATTTAATAATTAAATGATTGAGCGCAACACTAAAAATTAAGCATCTATCCCGAAGAATGAACACATTGTTTGATAACTAGGCTTGATTAAATAAACTATAGAAATTATGACATCCTTTTAGTATGCAAAACTATTTTTTTATTTAAGCCGACAAGTTCTCCCATATAATATGGAAGATTAGATATGGTTTATGTTAAGAAGATTTCCAAAGTTCCCAAAAGAGGAAAGCCTCTATAGTTAATTACATCTTAAGTGACTTAGGTCGCTTAAGAATACTCTTAATTCAGACTACTAGTTTTTCTCTCAAGAAGTTCAAAGTTTAAGGTTTTCAAGACCAGACATTTGAAGTTCAAAAGGGATTGGATCGAGTAAGAATAATTATTTTCGGGAATCCAAATAAATGAGAGGTGATACACCTAAAATATATAGTATTTTTAAACACATTTTTATACATATTTTTGAGATATTGCGCTTTAATGGAAGGATTTTTGTGTTTTTTCTTACAGATATAGGTAAAAAGTGTGAAAAATGCTTAAAGAAGTGAAAAAGAATCAAATTTGGAGCAAAAAAGGTGAAAAATGTGCAAAAGAGTTTTGGAGCATAAGAGCCAAATCCGGCGCTTAAGCGCCGGTTAAACAGAGATGGCCGCACCTAAGCACCAGAGGCTCCGCGCTTAAGCGCTAGTGGCAGTTATTGGGCGAGTAAGTCAGTTTCTGCGAATTTTAAAGAGGTTTTTGAGGCACCAATTGGCTTAATAGGTGGTTATAACTACCATGGACAAAAATTATCTTGAAAGGATGCATCTCTTGGGGAAATACATCGAATCTAGACATATTTTGAAGAGAAACCAAGACACATTTTGGAAAATTATAAAAGAAAGAAGATTGGGACTTTGAAAGAGGTTCTAAAAGTGTTGGAAAGTTTTGAAATTTCTCAATTTGGGAGTTAGTTCGGAGAGATTTTCAGACACCACTTTTACTTTTATTTTATCCTTTTTGTTATTTTATTTTGAGTGATTGCAAAGAGAAGAGAATCAAAGGAAGTTAAAGAGTTTGGTGGAAGACTTGAGATAAGTTTTTATCTTTCTGTTTTGAGACTATTTTTAGTTTTAATTGAGACTTGTTGTTGGTTTGAAAATGATTTCTTCTTTTAAACTAAAGTGTGGTTTTGTTTTCTCCATGAATTTTGAGTAGTTTTCTTTAACTTTCTTCTTAAAATGATAAGTAATTAAGTTTTGGATGAAAGTTGTGGAAAATATTGATCTTCAATAATGGAAGAAGTTGTGATGATTTAAATCCATGCACTTCATTTACTTCTTGATTTGAACAATCCATATGCTAAAATTTGTTGTGACAACATGTAAGAACCGGACTGGTATTGTCTCAGTCAATAATTGAAAAGAATTACATGAGGTTGTATGAATGAGAATGTAGTTCATATGATTGAGTGCAAATAAATATAAGAATCACATGAGGTTATATGAATGAGAATGTAGTTCATATGATTGAGTGCAAATAAATAGGAATCGCATGAGGTTGTATGAATGAGAATGTAATTCATATGATTTAGTGCAAATAAATAGGGAAATAATCATTAAAGGTGTAGAGTAAGAGGACTTTAAAGTGACAGGTTAAAACTACAAACTTGGTTTATTGTTTTAGGTTCTGATATGAGAATGTTAGCCCCTATGTGGGGGGAATCGAGAGAACTCTAGAGTGAGAGCTAGAATCTTCCCTGCCTAGCCGGTCTTCAGACCTATTCAAACTTTAAATTAACCAATGTTCTTTATAGCATCTCTAGTAACAACAAAGAATATTATTGCTCCTATTTGGAACAAAACAATTTGCATACTTTCACAACAGAATTCCTATACTTATTACTGATTCATAATAAGAAGAAAAATATTTTCATATTTAGTGCTTTTCTTCTACAAAAACTCTAGTTATCTTTTTAAATTGTTATTGTTCAGTCGAAATATTGAAAATACTAAAAATATTTATTTTTTATTACTACAAAAAACATCTTTAGTTTAGATAATTATCTTTTTTATTAAAAATAGAAAGTTTGTTGTTCAATAGTGCATATTGCATATTCTCCTTGTGGGCTCGATATTCATGTTTTAATAAAAAAGTCCTATATTACTTGATAACGATACAAATACTTGCGTAGTATCCCAATATATATAAATTAAAAGTTAAATTCTTATTTTTTTTCAAGATTAAGTTTTTGGTTTTGTTGCAAAGTAAGGAAATATAAGTGAAATATAATCTGAATTATTGTTGTACGGTGCATATTAGTAGTATCCAGGGATCAAGTTTTGGCGCCGTTGCCGAGGAGAAATTGATTTTAAAAAAAATGTAAATTTCTATTTTTAGAAAGTCTTATTTAAACTTTGTCTTATCTTATTTTATTTTATTTTTGTTTATTTTATTATATGTTAGTGTATGTGTAATTCAGATTCTGAAGGACCAGTGCCCTACAATTTTGAATTTGAAAGAACTGTAAGAAAAATTAGAAAAACCAAAAAAATTATAAATTTTGAAAAATTCAAAAAAATTACAGAAATGATAGCCCAAAATAAAAAAAATGCTGAAATTCATCAAGAGTTTAAACCTTTAAGAGATTATGCCAACCATACTGTAGATGAACTTCATTGTAGTATTCAAAAACCTACTGTAGTGGCTAATTCATATTTGTATTGTAGTATTCAAAAATCTACTGTAGTGGCTAATTCATTTGAGCTTAAACCTGCTATTATCCAAATGGTTTCGAATAATCAGCTTGGGGGGATCATCAACTGAAGATCCAAATTTACATCTTGCCAATTATCTAGAATTGTGCGCTACATTTAAATACGATGGTGTATCAGATGATGCCATAAGGATTAGATTATTTCTTTTACCACTAAGGGATAAAGCTAAGATGTGGTTGAATTTGTTAGCACCTGGATCTATCAAAACTTGGGGTGATTTAGCAAAAAAATTCCTTGCTAAATATTTTCCACATACAAAAACTGCGAAGCTTAGAAATGATATTACATCTTTTAATCAGTTTGAAGGGGAATCTATCTGCTGGGAAGCTTAGAAATGATATTACATCTTTTAATCAGTTTGAAGGGGAATCTATTTATGAAGTGCCAAAGCTTAGAAATGATAATACATCCTTTAATCAGTTTGAAGGGGAATCTATTCATGAAGCATGGGAAATATTTAAAGAACACTTAAGAATGTGTCCACACAATGCTATACCAGATTGGTTAATAATTCAAACTTTTTATAATGGATTAATTGGATCTCTTAGATCAATTATTGATGTCGCTGCTGGTGGTTCATTGATGTCCAAACCATTTTATGATGCTTATGCTTTAATTGAAGAAATAGACACTAATAATTTTCAATGGCCTTCTGAGAGGGTAAATCCTAAGAAAGTAGCCAATATTCATGAAACTGATGCCTTTACCATGTTAGCAAATTAAGTTGCTGCAATTTCAAGGAAGTTAAACAAAATTTGAACGAATTTTTCTCAACCAATTTCCATGATTGAAGAGAATTTGTTAGGCCAAATGGTAGATTCTCAAGCATCATTAGAAATTTTGGATGCCATAAATAATAAGCATAATAACCCATATTTAAATTATTATAACCCAGGTTGGAAGAACCATCTCAACTTTATCTGGAATAACAATTTGATTGGTAATAATCACCAATGGGGGAACAACCAAGGAAACCCATTGGGAAACTGGAACAACCTAAGGAATAATAATTATAAATCTACTTATCCTCCAGGTTTCAACAGTAATACGCAGTTTAAGGAGAAGAAGTTGTCTATAGAAGAAGTGGTGTTACAAATAGGAAATTAATTACAAAGTGAAGGAGCTACAATTAGAAATATTGAGAATCAACTTGGGCAAATAGCAAATTCATTAAGTAATAGATCCCAAGGAACACTTTCTAGTAATACTGAATCAAATCCAAACGACTAGAATGAAGCAGAAGAGAGTTGGAAGGTCGGGTTCAAAAAGAAATTGAAGTAGAGAGTGAAGAAATTGAAGAATCAAAAGAGGACGCTCCAAAAGATTCTGAGAGACCTATTTCTCTACTGAAAATTGATTTGGAAAAACCACCACCTCCATTTCCTTAGAGACTTCATCAGCAAAAGTTGGATAAGCAATTTTCAAAATTTCTGGAAATATTTAAGAAGCTTACAATATTCTATTTGTTGAAGCCTTAGAACAAATGCCGAGCTATGTAAAGTTTATCAAGGATATTCTCAATAGGACAAGGAAGTTTGAAGATAATGAGACTGTTGTACTTAGTGAGGAGTGCAGTGCGATAATTCGGAAGAAGCTTCCTGAAAAGCTTAAAGATTGGATTGCTTTACAATTCCATGTGCAATAGGAGACAAATTTTATGAGAAAGCTTTATGTGATTTAGGTGCAAGTATTAACCTTATGCCATTATTATTATTTAAAAGATTGAGATTAGGGGAAATAACCCATACTACTGTAATTCTATAGTTAGCAGATCGTTCAATAACCTACCCTAAAGAGTTACAGAAGATGTCCTAGTGAAAGTGGATCAATTTATCTTTCCTGTTGATTTCATTGTGCTAGATACAAAGATAAAGAGATACCTATCATTTTGGGGAGACATTTCCTAGCCACAAGAAGAGCAATGATGATACCTATCATTTTGAGGAGACCTTTCTTAGCCACAGGAAGAGCAATGATGATGTGAAAAAAAGGAGATTTAACAATGCGCGTGGAAGACCTTTCACATCCATAGGAAGAACAATGATAGATGTGCAGAAAGGGGAATTAACAATGCGCGTCAATGCTCAAACTGTTACTTTTAACATTTTAAAATCAATGAAATACCCTGCAAAAGGTAAAGATAATGAATGCTATAGGATGGATGTTATAATATTCTGAGCGAATTCCATTTTAGAACTACTTATGAAGAAAAATCATAAGTATAAGATTTGGAACATGAGCAAGAAAAGGAATTAAATCAATGTGAAGATCTTTTTAAGGAAAATTCAAACTATGTTCGAGAAAGTTTTGAAGTTTTGAACACGATAGACAAAGATAAATCATTTTGTCCATCTATTGAAAAACCTCTAGAACTAGAGTTGATGTTACTTCCTGATCATTTAAAATATGCCTTCTTAGGAGATTCCTTTATTTTACCAGTTATAATTTCCTCAAAATTAATAATGGAAGAAGAATAAAGGTTGATGAAAATTTTGAAGAATTTTAAGAGAGCCTTTGGATGAACCATTGCTGATATTAAAGAAATCAGTCCTTCAATTTGTATGCATATAATTCATATGGAAGAGAACTGCAAACCCAGGGCTAATACGCAAAAGAGATTGAGTCCTATTATGAAAGAAGTCATAAAGAAAGAAATTTTAAAGTGGTTAGATGCTGGAATTATCTACCCTATTGTAGATAGTGCATAGGTTAGTCCAATTCACTGTGTTCATAAGAAAGGAGGAGTAACTGTAACTGTAAATGAACATAATTAGTTAATACCTACTAGACAAGTTACAGGGTGATGAATATGCATTCATTATAGAAAATTAAATCTTGCGACTAAGAAATATTATTTTCCATTGCCCTTTCTAGATCAAATACTGGATAGACTAGCTGGGCATAAATACTTTTGTTTTCTGGATGGATGTAGTGGTTATCACCAAATTCAAATATCTTTTGAGGATCAAGAGAAAATAACATTTACCAGTCCTTATGGTGCTTTTGCTTTTAGAAGAATGCCCTTTGGTTTATGTAATGCCTCTGCTACATTTCAAAGATGTTTGATAGTAATTTTTTGTGATTTAATTGAAAAAGGGATTAAAGTATTCATGAATAACTTTATAGCGTTTGGAACTTCATTTGACTCATGTTTAGAACATTTATGTGAAGAAACAAATTTAGTCCTTAACTAAGAAAAATGCCAATTTATGGTAGCAGAAGGAATTGTATTAGGACATCAAATAACATAAAATGGTATGGAAGTAGATCCTGCTAAAATTCAAGTGATCACTAATTTACCTTATTCAACAAATCTAAGGGAAATTAGAAGTTTTTTAGGACATGCTAGATTCTACAGGTGATAAATTAAAGACTTTTCAAAGATTGCTAAGCCTTTATGCCATTTACTGGAGAAAGATGCAATTTTAATTTTAATGAGGAATGCTTAAAAGTTTTTAAGTTATTAAAAGAAAAACTAATCACTGTACCAATTATAGTTTCACCAAATTGCGAAATACCTTTTGAATTAATGTATGATGCTAGTGATTATGCTATTGGAGTTGTCTTAAGACAAATATATGATAATATTTTAAAAGTTATTTACTATGCTAGTAAAACTCTTAATGAAACTCAAATTAATTATACAACAACTGAAAAAGAGTTATTAGCAATAGTGTATGCTTTTGATAAATTTAGATTATATTTAATTGGAACTCATTGTGTAGTGCATACAGATCATTGCTATTAAATATTTAATGAAAAAGAGAATGCTAAACTTAGACTCATAAGATGGATTCTTCTTTTGCAAGAATTTGATTTTGTAATAGTAGTTTGGAAGGGGATTGAAAATCAAATTGCTGATCATTTGTTCATGCTTGAATTGGAAAAGCCACTCTGTATTGAAAATGAAATTAATAAAAATTTTCCAGATGAAAAATTGTTCACTATTAAAGAGTGGCGTGTTCCGTGGTATGCCGATATTGTGAACTTTATTGTTAGTGATATTATACCCTATGGAATGACATACCAACAAAAGAGGAAATTTATTTCTGAAACTAAGACTTACATTTGAGAGGACCTATTTTTATATAAACAAGGAAATGATTTGATGATTCAAAGATGTGTACCATTAGAAGAAACTTATGAGATTATCCAACAATGTCATATTTCTGATTTTGGGAGACATTTTGGTGTTGATAAAACAACATACAAAATTTTAAAATCTGGATTTTATTAGCCTACAAATTTTAGAGATGTTAATGCTCATATCAAAAATTGTGATAGATGTCAAAGTGTAGGCAATATTTCTAGAAGAAGTGAGATGCCCCTCAATTATATGCTAGAAGTTGAAATATTTGATGTTTGGGGATTGGATTTCATGGGACCATTTATACCATCTTTTAAAAATTTATATATTCTGTTAGCAGNATGCTCAAAGTGTTGCAAAATTTTTGAAAACAAACATATTTTGTAGATTTGGGATGTCGAGAGTTATCATTATTGATGGGGGAAGTCATTTCAGAAATGCCATAATGGAGAAATTATTAAAGAAATATCATATAAATCATAGGATTGCTACTGCTTATCATCCTCAGACAAGTGGTTTGGCTGAATTATCGAATCGAGAAATTAAAAAAATTATGGAAAAATCTGTTAATCCAACATAAATAGATTGGTCAGTCAAACTTGACTATGCTTTGTGGGCTTATAGGACTGCATACATAACTTCTATAGAAATGTCCCCATATAAGCTAATATTTGGAAAAACTTATCCTTTACTAGTTGAACTTGAGCATAAGGCATACTGGATGATTAAAGAGTTCAATTATAATTTGAAAGATGCTGGTGAGAAAAGATTGTTACAATTAAATGAATTAAAGAGTTCAATTATAATTTGAAAGATGCTAGTGAGAAAAGATTGTTACAATTAAATGAGCTTGAAAAGATAAAGAATGAATCTTATGAGAGTGCCAAGATTTATAAAGAAAAGATGAAGATGTGGCATGATCGAAATGAAAGTGCTAAGATTTACAAAGAAAAGATAAAAATGTGGCATGATTAAAGGATTCTTACTAAAAATTTTCAGCCAGGGCAACAAGTTTTGCTATATAATGCATTATAAAGAAAAGATGAAGATGTGTCATGATCAAAAGATTCTTACAAAAAATTTTCAGTCAGGGCAACAAGTTTTCTTATATAATTCAAGTTTAAGATTTTTTCCAAGCAAACTTAAATCGAGGTGGATGGGCCCATTTATTGTGATTAAAGTTTATCCTTTTGGAGATGTGGATATTAAAAATCCTAAGTCTGAGAAAATATTTAAAGTTAATGGACATAGATTGAAATCTTATTTTATAAGGGATCAACATAAGTTTACTGATGGAAGGATGTTGGGATAACTAGAGTAAGCACTGGTTACGTCGGACTGACATGTTAAAATGAGAGGCAACTCATAGTTATCATTGTGTTTTTTATTTTGATTGTTGTTTTATGTGTGATTAAGAAAATTTAAGGTACTATTTTTTAGACTATTATGTGTTAGTATTGATTTTAAGACTTTATTTAGTAATCTAAACATGTTAAAATGAGAATTTGGACATTAAGTTGACTAGTGAAAAAATGTGCATTGGCGCTTAAGCACGACAGTTTAAAAACAAGTGCAGAATTAATATTCTAGAAGGGAAGATTGCCTAGAAGTTAGCAAAAACGTGCCAAGGTTGTTTCTAAACGTGTTTAGGAATTATTGGAAGGATGTAGGCCTATAAATAGAAGGGTTTAGTGAAGGAATTTCACCCCATATCATTTCTAGCCCTATAGTTTAAGAGAGAAATAGATTTTAAGATGATGTCTTCATGGGAGATGGATTTGAAGAAGGAGGAGACCATGAGGAAGAAATTCATTAGTCAAAGTGCACAAGATATGTATAACAGTTTCTTAGCCGCTAGTATTGAAGGGATATTAGAGAAGATCGACAAAATTGAAAATACCATGTCTATACTGGAGACTAAGGTATTGGAGATTCATGCACATGTTGAGCATATTGAATGAAACTTGAAAATACAATTTAGCCACACTAGTTATATAAAGGAAGTAGATAAGGAGATGTTTATTAAGCAAAAGTGGATTGAAGAAGTCTGCATCAGAGCACATCACCACCGTCCGTTTAATCAACTTTATATTCCAGTTGCCCTATGAGAGACTAATGAAAGACCTGAATTTGTTCCTTCTAATGAAGAATGAAATTAAGTTCTACATTTAAAGTTATGTTTTTATGTATTTAAAGACGCTGTCTTTAAATGTTTTAGTGTTTAAGACTTGCTTATAGTGTTTGTGTTACTTAGTTGTTTAATTGTGAAAAATTGTTAAGTGTTTGTATTTAAGAAAATTTTCTCATCTAAGACTATTTAGAATGAGAACTAAGTTTTTAAAAGTATTTGTACTTGTTTGTGAATTGATATAAGTTTGTTTGTGTGAAATTTTGTGTTGTTTTAACCTCGAATTGAAATAGTTATTAAAGGAGAAGTTTGAGATAAAGGAGAGTTACAGGATGTTGAAAATAATCATCTAAGTGTTATGAGATCATTTAGGGGCTGTTTACTTATGCAAATAGTGCATTTTAATTTAATTTGAAAATTTTGAAAATCATGCGCTGGTGCCTAAGCGCCACATCTCGCGCTTAAGTGCTAGCAAACCTGAGAGGCAGGTGCCTAAGCCCCACTTACCCACGCTTAAGCGCCGGTCCCGAAAAATGGTTTGCGAATGGTTAAAAGTGAAAATTTGACCCAAAAATTGCCATTTTTATCCTCCCGTCACCTTCAACCTCTCAAAAACCTGATTTTAGAGAGCTAGGGCACACCATTAAGTGGAGATTTCTTGGTAGAATCAAGAAAAATTTGCTAGATTTGGATTTCTTAAGGTAAAAGCTTTACTTCTATGCAAAGATTTTGAATTTTTACCTTGTATTTTGAGTACATTTGAAAGAATTTGAAAATTCACTATTCATGGTGAAAAATGAGGAAAAATCTATGGAAAGTCCATAGGAAGTGTAGTTTAAGATTTTGAAAGTTTAGTTTAGTGGTTTAGACTTGATTTTTGAAGTTATTGTTGAAATTTATCAAATTTGTACAATGACACCAAGAATGAAGAGGAGTAAAGGCAAAGCCCCTTTCGATTCAAGTAAATTTGTTAGTTCAAAATCTCAAGATCGGTATAGTGATGCGTTGCAATCATGCAAACTGATTCAGGAGTGATGTTTTAGAAATCCGGGTGGAGATGTAGAAGATTTAATTGTTCGCAGACAGTGGGAACAATTCTGTTGTTTTTCTATTGTGGCAATTATATTTGTTGTGAGGGAGTTCTATGCAAATCTCCCTGAGGCGGAAGACAATTGAGTTATGGTTTGAGGAAAGTTAGTACCTTTTTCGTCTGAGGTAATCAACTTGTTTTACCATTTACCACCAGTTACTTTATGTTTTTATGCAAATTATAGTCCTACTGAGGCGGAGTTAGACGAGATTATTTAATACTTGACTATTGGGAGAGCACTTTGGAAGATTACCAATGAGAGTAGAGTAAATTTCCCATCTTCAAAGTTATGTGCACCTTCAAAAGCTTGGCACTATTTTATTTCTACTCGTCTGCTTCTGACCAATCATCTCAGTGAAGTGACCAAAGAAAGGCGACGTTGAACTATTGTATTCAAGAGGGAAATCTCATCAACATTGGAGCTTTGATCTGTCAGACTATCATCAGTTCTGCTACAGCTGTTACAACTGCAGGTCTGGGATTTGCTTCCTTGATATTTTCTTTATGTGAGCAGGATGGAGTTAAATATGATAGCTGGGAGGAAGCATTATTACCTCTAAAGCCCATCACTAAGGTGAATGTGAAGACTTATTCTGAGCATTCAATTTTTGGATGGAGAGGAGGAATTTATTGGAGCTATGGAATGGAGACGTCAGCTACTTCTACCTCTGCTGCTTCTACATCTAGACCATATACCTCACATGCTTCTACATCTCGAGGTGAGTCTAATAAGACCTGAGATTAATTATTGCTGAGGATGATGGATAATATTAATTTTATCGCTGATAGGGTACAAAATTTAGAGCATTTTTTAGAGCATACTGATATGTATAATAGGAGAAAAAGTGATTAGAAAGAGAAATTTCACTCATCTATAGAGAGCCTCATTAGGGGTAACCAAGGAGTGCAATTTCCTCCATATCCTAGATACCCTGATTATGAGCCTGCAAAAGTTTGGGATAGCGGTGATTCAGAGGATGAAGAGTAGAGCTGAGAGATTTATTTTATGATTGTAATATGATATGAAATATGTGGTCTGGGCTTGCTACATTTGCATTTGTGTGTTAATTTTAACTATGTGATGCAGTTAGGACTTTTATGTTTAAGTGAGAATTGTGATGTGACGTGTTTTCATGTTTTGGACTTGAGACATGTATGTTTGTGTACTTGTTTATACATTGTGATGTGTGAGACTTTTATTTTTAATTGTGTTATAATGTTAGTAGTTTATTTTAAAATTTTAGGGTAGTAACTCTTGTGATTTTTGTGATTTAGTTAGTTTAGAACATAACTTAATTCTATATCTGTTGTAAAGTTTCAAATCTAGCTAACTTAGATCTTAAATTTAAATTTCTGAAACTGCTACCCTGTATTTTTCTTTTATCATGTTAGTTTGTTTGTTTTTATGCTGAGATCGTTAAATTAAGTTAGGGTGTTAGTTTACTTTTATGTTTATACCCACTGCTTAAAAGTCTATTGAAACTCTACATGTTGAATTGAAATGAAAATATAGAAAATTTGATCAAAAATTAATTTTACTCCTGTTTTTAGTTTTATAATTGTATCATCAGGGTTTAAAAATTCCTGTTAGTATGCTTATATATATCTGATGCTGAACTGTTTAATCTGTTAAAAAATTAAGTTTTGGGGGGGGGGAATGAAAAATATTTTCAAAACTGGAATTTTATTTGTTCTCAAATGTGCTACAAGTGAACTTGTTTTGAAAAGAAAAAAATTTGATTATGTATATGAAGTTATATTAGGGAAGTAAAATTTGATTTTAGAAATGATTAAGAAAATTTAGTTAAAATTTTTTTTATAATTTAAGTTAAAAAGTTTTTAGATGAGAAAATGACTAATATGAGTAACTATCTTTAGTAAGAAAATTTGTGAAAAATTTAGATAATTTAGAAATTTATTTTTAATACTCAAATTTTTTTTATTAAAATAATTTTCAAAACCATTATTATATTTAAAAGTAAAAGACTTATATCAAGACTTTACTTAGGAAAGGAGAAGTGGAATTCAAAATCATTAAAGGTCTATCTAGATATAGTAATCCTTGCCTGAAAAAGAAAAGAAAAAAAACAAAGAAAAGAAAAAGAAGAGAAAAAGAGAGAAAATAAAAGAAAAAATAAAAAAAATTAGGAAGGAGAAGCTTGGGGATTAGTGCCTCATTAAAAATTGGTTCTACATTTGATCTTTTTAAAGTATAAGACTTGAGAAACGCTTAAGCTTATAGATATAATAAAGCAAGTAAAATTATTCTTAATGAAAATTTTTAAGTGGAGATAATTAAAGAACTAAATTCTTAATTTGGAAAATCTACAATACATTCTGAATTAGATAGAAACTCATATTTTCATCTTTCTTAACTTTAAGAATTTCTAAACTTTAAGTTGGTCTCATTTATTGAATATTTTTTCTAAATTAGACTGCTACATTTCTAAAGCAAAATTTTAGTAACTGCTAAAGAAACTCATATACATATCATACATATTTAGTTTTTAAAGATTGAAGTGCCACTTGAGGACAAGTAACATTTTAGGTTTGAGGGATTTTGATACACCTAAAATATATAATATTTTTAGACACATTTTTATACCTATTTTTGAGATATGCGCTTTAATGGAAGGTATTTTTGCAAACTGATACACCTAAATTATATTATGTTTTAGACACATTTTTATACCTATTTTTGAGATATTGCGCTTTAATGGAAGATATTTGTGTGTTTTGCAGATACATGGTGAAAAGGGTGAAAAATACTTAAAGGAGTGAAAAATGATCAAATTTGGAGCAAAAAAGGTGAAAAATGTGCAAAAGAGTTTCGGTGCCTAAGCGCCGGTTAAACAGAGAAGGCTGCACCTAAGCATCAGAGGCCCCGCACTTAAGCTTCAGTGGCAATTATTGGGTGAGTAAGTCGATTTTTGTGAATTTTGAATAGGTTTTTGAGGCACCCATTGGCTTAATAGATGGTTATAACCACCATAGACAGAAATTATCATGAAAGGATGCATCTCTTAGAGAAATACATCAAATCTAGACATATTTTAAAGAGAAACCAAGGCACCTTTTGGAAAATTATAAAAGAAAGAAGATTGGGACTTTGAAAGAGTCCTGAAAGTATTGGAAAGTTTTGAAATTTCTCATTTGGGAGTTAGTTTAGAGAGATTTTAGGGCACCACTTTTACTTTTACTTTTATTTTATTGTTTATGTTATTTTATTTTGAGTGATTGTAAAGACAAGAGAAACAAAGGAAGTTCAAGAGTTTCGTGGAGGACTTGAGATAAGTTTTTATCTTTCTATTTTGAGACTACGTTTGGTTTTAATTGAGATTTGTTGTTGGTTTAACAATGATTTCTTCATTTAAACTAAAGTGTTTTTATTTTCTCAATGGATTCTGAGTAGTTTTCTTTAACTTTCTTCTTAAAATGATAAGTAATTAAGTTTTGGATAGAAATTGTGGAAAGTATTGATCTTTCATGATAGATGCACTTCATTTACTTCTTGATTTGACAAATACAGATGTTAAAATTTTTTGTGAGAACATGTATGAACCAGAATGGTATTGTCTTAGTCAACAATTGAAAAGAATAACATGATGTTGTATGCATGAGAAGGTAGTTCATATGATTATGTGTAAATAAGTAGGAAAATATTCATTGAAGAGTGTAGAGTTAGAAGACTTTAAAGTGACAGGTTAAATCCCCTAGCTTGGTTTATTATTTTAGGTTCTAATATGAGAATGTTAGCCCCCGGGTAGAGGGAGTCAAGGGAACTCTAGAGTGAATGCTAGTATCTTCCATGCCTAGCCGGTTGTCAGAACTATTCAAACTTTAAATTAGCTAATGTTCTTCATAGCATCTCTAGTAATGGTAAAGAATATTATTGCTCCTATTTGGCACAACACAATTTGCATACTTCCACAACAAAATTCCTATACTTATTAATGATTCATTATAAGAAGAAAGATATTTTCATATTAAGTGCTTTTCTTCTACAAAAACTCTAGTTATCTTTTTAAATTGTTATTGTTCTATCCAAATATTGAAAATACCAAAAATATTTAAATTTTCATTACTGCAAAAATCAACTTTAGTTTTGATAATTATCTTTTTATTAAAAAGAGAAAGTTTGTTGTTCAATAGTGCATATTGCATATTCTCCTTGTGGGTTCTATATTCAGGTCTTAATAAAAAAGTCCTATATTACTTGATAACGATACATATACTTGCATAGTATCCCAATATATATAAATTTAAAGTCAAATTCTTATTTTTTTCAGGATAAAGTTTTTGGTTTTGTTGCAAACTAAGAAAATATAAGTGAAATATAATCTGAATTATTGTTGTACTATGCATATTAACAGTATCCAAGGATCAAGAGGTGGGAGATGTCATTGATCCAAAGAAAACCTGTCGGCACTATTTTTGGTGTGAAGTTTGCCCGTAAGAAGCTGTCGGTCATCAGAATTGAAATCCCGTTGCCCGCTTCGAAAGGATGTTAAAAAACTTGGGTTTTGAAAAAGATGAAGTCAAACTGACTTCATAATTTTCATAGTTTAGATGAAAGAGCGCTTTACCTCAAATCCTATATCTATCCCGAAGGATAAACACAAGAATTGAGGGTGAGGCTCGATCAAATAAACTAAAGAAAATTATGACATCCGTTTG
>JXCR01134810.1:0-13727 GCA_002079205.1 Phalaenopsis hybrid cultivar
TGCAGTTCATAACTCTGTTGACGACTGGATACTGGACTCAGGGGCTTCTTTTCACACATCTTTTCACCGGGATTTAATGAGAAACTATGTTTCAGGTAACTTTGGGAAAGTGTACCTGGCTGATGGAGCAGCTTTGAACGTGATGGGGATGGGAGATGTTGAAATTGCACTCCCTAATAGAAACAAATGGATCCTGCAAAAGGTTAGACACATTCCTGAACTGAAAAAGAANAGCGGTTTATAGGATCTTTGTGTGGGCGAGGGGATCTCAAGCTCCTCTTTTGTAGCCGCGCAAAATGGAGGGAAGAAGAAGAAGACGCCCTTTTCCCGCATGCGTCGCAATCGGAGCTTCCGTTACACGTGCGGCGCGTGAGCGCCAGCCATCTCACGGGCTTCTCCTTTGAATTACCTTTTAAAAATTATCTTCTAATCCACAATTTCACAAAGAAATATTTTGTCCGGACGTTTACATTTCCAGACGGTCAATCACTGGCGGTCACATTGCCTGCTTATGACGTGTATGACAACGTGACCGCATGTGATTTGTCTTCCAGACGTGCACTGCCCAGACGAAATATTTTCTCCAGCTTTACATCCAACATTTTAAGAAGTTGTAACCACCCAAAACGGGTTATTGAAATCAAAGGAGCGGAGCGCCTGGGGATTACCTTGATCTAGGGTTGTAATTGAGCCAGAGTCGAGTCGAGCATAGTATGCGTTTGGACTTGATTTGGTTGAATTATAAATTGTTTGTGTTCAATTCAAGCTTGAGTGAAGCTTTAAAATATATTTATGTTTGGTTTGCTAAAAATTTTTAGTATTCATATTTGATTTTTACTAGGATTATTTATATTAATTAAAAAGCTAAAAATTCAAAGGATTAATTAGTTTATCATATAAAGTTAGACATTTGATTTGTAAATGTTTTTCATAAAAAAATTAGAAAAAATGTTAAAATTTTAAATGAATATTTGATTTTTTTATATAAATTTTTTTTATAATTGATCATATGATTACAAAGTAGTCGAATAGATTTTGAATTAGCATTTAACTAGTTAATATCAAATAAATAAAATTATATATAAGTTATCACATCTTTTGCAATCAAATAACATAAATAAGTACTAATAAATCAGTTTATTTAAATAAAAATAAAAATAAAATGTTTTAATTTATGTATATGCTGATATTAAATTATAATATTTACTATTAAATAAATTATAATCAATTATTATTATTATTTAAATATATCTTATAACTTAAAACATTTAACAAGTTAATTATTGAACAACAAATGAATTTATTATGAATATTAACTAGCGTGTTAGATTATGTTTAAATTAAATTCATTTAAGCTTGGATTTTTTAAGAAAATGTTCAAACCAACTTATTTACTGTTTTGAACAAATCCGATTGAATATTATTTGAGCCGAGTTCGAGTTGTTCATCAACTGCATTGGTTCATTTACAATCCTATATAAATAAAAAGGAAATATGGACCTCAACAATATAATTTTTGTAAGGCATACGCATATATAATGTAAGCAAAACTCCTCTGGATCAAGAGTATTCTGGGCAACTCTCGTGATGTAATTAATTAAGTGGGATACATCAACTTGGGAGTACTCTGGACCCCAGAGCAGACAAACACCTGAATCTCTAATTGTGAGTAATTTTCATAGGCATTCTTTCACGGATATTTGACAAGAGCTATTTCAGTCCGATCTTGTTCGAACATTTATGCTTGACATATCCCAGCGATGTTTGCCGCACGAAAGTTCTTCATATTCTTTCTCTTGTTTGTCTTCCGTTATTGTATTTCTTGTTTCTCTGATTTCTCTCTTCTCCTGATCATTCACAAGATCTGGAAGAGAGACTTATTCAAAAAAAGCAAGTATATGATGATGAAAAAATTGTCAACTCGTTTAAAAATAAAAGGAGGAAGAAACACAAACATCATAAACAATGGAATAAGCTACTTTCACCATCTAAAGCGACAATAGATTCAAGTTAAGAGTCAGTTATCATCCACCCAAAATTCCTCGCGATTACTCCTGTAGGAGAGATTGCCCGTAGAGTAAGGAAAGTCCAGGCTTTGTAGTAACCATATGTGACTACTCCTTAAAGATATAGTCAACATAGATTTGTGATGGTGAGAAAGACTATCTTGATTGAATGTAATTCAATTTCTTATCGATCTGTCGGTTGTCAGAGCACTCCCTATGATATCAAAATTCATCGAACAGGAGATCGAAATGACAAATCTTTTTTCATTCTTTCATTTTTCTCACAGTATCCCGTCAAAGAGCTAAGAAAACCGAAAAATTAAATGGACATCATAAAATGACCTTCTTAAGCTAATGAGGAAGCCCACACGTAAATGGGACTTCTAGTCCTGTTAGATCAAACTTCCTTTTTATGAAATATAAACATCATTGTGATAACCGCAATGATCACTTCCTCAAGAGGATATGACAAGCTCCTCTGTTTAGCTCACTTGTACTTATTTAGCTCCTTTTATGAGCTCATCTGCATATATCAAACTTATTCGCCAGCTCACCTGCATCTATCAAACTTATCCATTGGCTCTCCTACATTTATCATGCTTTATCGCCGAGGTCATGAACCTATTCTTCAAGGTTATCTAGACGACATAAGGAAGGGAACTCTAATCCATCATTGTTTATGCCCGTTTATGAGCTGCTTGAAACTCATAACGATGTTTTTCAATACCAAATCTTGGATAGGCTTCTTACAGTACGACCTATACTATACTATTTATTTATTTATTTTTTCTACTTGTAGCTCTATGAGAGTTAGGACATCCTATGAGGCATATACATATGAAGATCCTTATTCCCTTAAGAAAAAAAAAGAGGAGCCAGGGGGAACATTAGGCATGATATGCACAAGTTGGAGCTCTATCATCTCCTATGTTCATCTTACAAGTTCTCTCCAAATTGAATGAATTCAACAACACACGCGCTTAACCTCTAAAAGAATTCAACAATTTCCTTGATTAGATCAATAAAATTTAAGATCATAATAAATGTAAATAAATACTTAACTTAGGTATTAGATTAAAGTTAATAACAAAATATAAAACAAGAAAAAAATATTTGTACATAATTAAAATTAATCAATCAAAATTATTCATATTAACAAAATCTTATTTTTTTGATGTAATTATGTTTTGTTAATAGACTTGACGCATGCGCACACATACACACATATATATTAGCGACAAAGACAATTATAGTTAAATGCACAGTGCCCAGTTGAAGCTGAGCCGTTGCACAAAGAAGTCAGGAGACTACAGAGGGATGTGGAGCCAACAACCAACATGCCACAAATTCTTGTGAAAGAATGTTATTCTTATAGTTTTAAATGAATTTTATTTATAAAAAATTGATTTTTAAAATTTTTGCCTTTTATAAGTAGGTGGAGATGCAAGTTGTCTTGGTGTAGTTGAAAGTTTACTCTTTTAATAAAGAGAGTGTGAGTTTAAGGTTTTGCATATGTAGCGTGCATGTGTATAATTAAATTTATTTATTTTTTTTATAAAATAAATAGTAATAACAACAACAACAAGAAGATGCTGCAGATTTGCACGAGAATGCAACAAATCGTCACAAGATGGGAAAGAACTATAAGAACTTTTCTCGTTCTTCGTTCGTTCCCTTTCCTGTGTTTTGAATTCGTTTTTCGTTTACATATTATGAGTTGTGCAACGAGTTTTAACAATCAATGCCTTTTGGAATACGAGACATAGTTTAGGCTGTTTTGATGGCTGGAATTTGAATTTTTATTACTCAGTCTTCATTTGAGGAGACAGTGAAGTTCTGTTCGGTCAGAGCGAACAATAACGTCTACAAAAATTCTCGTTTGGTGAAACGACAGGTGACTCCCGAAGTTCTTTTGTAATAATCATAAATTTTTGTCGTTTCAGATCGTAACTGATCTCCTCTGATTTGACGAAAGTTGATTCTAAACGAAATTTGATGAACATTATTTCAAATGAAGCTTTAATCTTGCGAACCAAATTTCTTAAATTCTTATATGAATCTAATTTAGTAAATTTGGATTTTCATTTGAATTCTTAAATAAATTAGGCCTACATTATAAATTCTATTGAAAAGTGCTGCAAAATTATTGTTTTAAAGGGAAGCTCACCAGATTGTAGGCCGAAATGGGCACTGTTTCCTCGGTTTCGCCGACGAAGGTATCGGCATTTTGAATCTCTTCCGAGCTGCGATACCAACGAGGAAGGGGAGGAAGGGGACGAGTTCGTTCTGGTGAGCTTTAACTCAACTAACAATTCGATCTGACTTGTCTTTAGGTCTCCATTCCGCTTTTCTCCCTGTTTCTTTGAGGGATTTGGTGTGCGAATCATGCAGAAAGTGGTGGCCATCTTCTTCATGTTCTTCTACTAGAATTGGTTAGGTGATTTACTTAGGGTTTTGGCATTGATATGAGTTGAAGGATGAGTTTGAGCTCCATTGTTGTTTCTCGAGCCATGCTTTGTTTTTCAGTACTAGTTTTTCCGATTTCTAGGGCGTCGTTTTCTTAGGTTAACTAGTTTTTGATTTCGTTATCTGAAAATGCTGTTTTTTCTTTGTTTTATTTTACGCTCTTCTCGTTTGGGAGCATTTTGCTGAAATTGTGCTCTTCATGTTGTTGTCGATCTGAAGGATATTCTTTTGCGTCCAGGTCGATAATTTTCTATGTTGTGAGAAATTGCATCTAATGATTCAGTGTAAGGATATTTTACCGTGAATTTGGATGCTTTTTGGTGAAATGTGTCTTTTTTTTAATATATATATACTGTTGATCGGCAAGATTTTGTTGCATGAACCTCTTTTTGTTTCGCCCTAGATTCTCTGACCTATATTAATCGGCTTGCTGCAACTTTTATATTTCTTCATCCGTTGATCTCTTAGCCGTTTGATGTCTTCATGTAGTACATCAATGCTGATGTCTGGCATTGCTTTGGTTCCTCTGTTGTATGCATAATTTTTGCGGGCATTCTTCCTGCTGCAGCTAGAGTAAGCTGTGGCAGAAAATGCCACTGCCTCTTCTCTTGAGTAGTTTCAGCTAGAATTAGCATGCCATGCTAAACTCTTTTGGAGTTTAATGCAGATACCAACTTTTATTTCTGCAACTTATCAACTAGGAGATGGCTGCATCAATAGCAACTAGTCTGCAAATGTTGGCCACTAGACGGTCAGCCTTCTCTTCTCGGATGATGCTACCGTCAACTACAATAGCAGATAAAAGATTAACCATCCAATCTAAACTGTCAAGCTCATCCAGCATTTCCCTCACCAAACCTTTTCGCCGGAGCTTTTCGTCCGCTTCACAGAGATACAATAATGTTGTCACAAGTGCCATATCTGATAAGAATGATAAAGAAGATCTTAAATCAGGATTGCCTATTGATTTAAGAGGTAAAGGGAGTCTTCTATTTAACTACTGTACCTTATTATAGTGCTATGAGTATTTCATTTATCACTACCAAGTAACTATTATACTAAATTCCTATGTATTTATATGTATTACATTTGAATTTTAATATTTTCTTATAGCACTTTAATGTCTAAAACAATCAATACATATACATGTAAAGGTGTATTTCACTTTATAGAAACTAATGTTGGCGGCATTTTGAACGTGATTTATATATAAGGGTGTCATAAGTGAATATAGAAGTTTAGGTATGAGGTATGTAAATATATAAGAATTCAGTAGTTTGCTTGTAAATTTAAGTAATATTTGTATTAGTCATGCTGTATGCTGGAGAGGGTTCTATGGATTGATCAATAGGATTTAATGACATTTGTGTGGTTGTTTGAGTTTTTCAAAATGCCCACACAACAAAAAACAAGGAATTTTATGTGTTAAATCCATCAAAAGAAAACCAAGGGCGAACCTGTTAAAAAATTTTCCGCTCTAAATTTAATACAAGTTTCTCTCTCTTTTGGTCAATTGAAAAAAAAAAATCTTATGTTGGATGCCATGTAGCTAAAGGGATGATGGAGCACTCATTGGAAAATTGAAGGACTAGGTAGATGCTTCATAAGTAGAAATTTAGAGAAATTGCTTAATTAAAACTCTCTTAGCATTTACTATCAATTCAATCCACTCTCCCAAGTGAATGATGAAGTTGTTTATTTATAGCCTTGTCTGTGGTGATTAAGCATAAAAATTATAGGGCCTCATGCTTACTATTTTCAATGAATGGAGTGGATTGGACTCATAAATATTAAACCTTGTGCGATATTTGATTGGATTGGTCCTGTCTTGGGGTCATCTTGTTAGGGTCTTTGTAGTTGATACAATCCTAGAGGGATCCTAGAAGGTATTTTGTCAGGGCCGAGTCTGGACTTTGGAATTAACTAAGGCGAGAACGAACGGTCAAACTGTGAAAATTAATTATCTATTATTTTATTTCTATCACTAACAAATTAATATTCAAATATACATGAAAGATTCATTAAAGAAAATAATTAAATTAGCAAGTAGAAATGTGTACCTTTCTGTTTGTTGTTCGCCTCATATACACATTTGATTCTTTTTTGTTTATCAAATTAAACCTAAAAGTAATATTAAAGCAACATAATCAATTATCTAAAAATAACTTAGGAATAACCACATTTCTAAACGACAAAAAAAAAATCAATATGCATATTTGTTTTTCATCTCTATAAGAAATCTTTTAATATATTAGTCTTTTATATTTTTATAAGAAATATGATAATATACTAATGCATGTATCAATGTTCTTTTCTAAATGAAAATATTCAATCTTTTGTATCTATTTACTTTATCTATACGCTTGTTTTATACTATTTACATACATATCTATCTTTATGAGAATCTCCATCAACAAAACCTAATACACCTTTGGTTGATATTATCATGTCGGCACATCAGTTAGCGATGTAAATATCATAATTGTGTGGGATGGAAAGGCCCTTACCTTCCTCATGACCAATATTATCCCATCATCACAACAATTAACAATGTAAATATCACAAATGTATGGGGAAGTACACGCTTCTGACCGATATTATCTCATTCTCACAACGGTTAATGAACTAACTATTATAGTAGTTTGGGGTGATAGAAAAACTCTACGCTCGTGGGTACACTGACATCCTCTACTTATATCATTAAGGAGTGAACTCTTCCTCTGAACATGCAAATACAAACATTTATCTATAAGTCATTTCATTCTTCATAATATACATTATTCTGAGACTTTTTTATACATCTACTAATATGCATACTCTTCTATACAATTAATTATCATATATATCGCTCATATCAATAGAAATGTGTACCTTTTTGTTTGTTGTTCGCCTCATATACACATTTGATTCTTTTTTGTTTATCAAATTAAAACCTAAAAGTAATATTAAAGCAACATAATCAATTATCTAAAAATAACTTAGGAATAATCACATTTCTAAACTACAAAAAAAAAAATCAATATGCATAATTGTTTTTCATCTCTATAAGAAATCTTTTAATATATTAGCCTTTTATATTTTTATAAGAAATATGATAATATGCTAATGCATGTATCAATGATCTTTTCTAAATGAAAATATTCAAATCTTTTGTATCTATTACTTTATCTATACACTTGTTTTATATTATTTACATACATATCTATCTCTATGAGAATCTCCGTCAACAAAACCTAATAACCCTTGGTTGATATTATCTTGTCGACACATCAGTTAACGATGTAAATATCAGAATTGTGTGGGATGGAAAGGCCCTTACCTTCCTCATGACTAATATTATTCCATCCTCACAATAATTAACAATGTAAATATCACAAATGTATGGGGAGGTAATTTATGGTGTACACGCTTCTGACCAATATTATCTCATTCTCACAATGGTTAATGAATTAACTATTACAGTAGTCTGTGGTGATAGAAAAACTCTACGCTCGTGGGTACATTGACATCCTCTATTTATATCATTAAGGAGTGAATTCTTCCTCTGAACATGCAAATACAAATATTTATATATAAGTCATTTCATTCTTCATAATATACATTATTCTGAGATTTTTTATACATCTACTAATATGCATTTCTATAGTGCACATCTTTATGTCATGCATATCTCTTATGTCATGCATATTTTTATATTATGCATATCTTTTTCTATCATACTTATCATGAATATCTTTTATATCATGTCTATTTTGCATCTCATACATATGTTTCATGCATTTATATATTCTGTCTGATAGTATGAATAATCTAACTAAACTAGAACATATATGAAGTCAAACATACATTTTAAAATAAAGAAGATTATTGAAATTTAAAAATTTGATTACTCACCTCACTTGCCATGCTATATTCTTAATCTTTGGTAACTAGTTGGTTGTTGCATATAGTTAATTTGGTTTGTTTAATAGTTTGGCCAATTAATTTTTCGAAGTTGTCTAAATTCTATCCCTTTCACGATCCATGAAATTACCCTAGTTAGCTTCACTTGCAAGTGACATTATGACACAAATTGTTGTTTTTGATGCTAATTTGATGCAATATGACTTAGAGTTAGGGTTTCTCAGTGCAACTAATATGATATATAATATAATTTCTTGCAAAGAAAATTAAGGATTCACACATCACAAGTCACCAAGCAATTATATAACTTACTTTTTTTAAAATGTAAGCAAAAAATGCTGCAATTAAAACTCAAATGAAAATAAAATAATTCTACAAATTTAACGAGAAATTAGTAACAAATAAAATCAATGACCAAAATGAAGTTAACTTTTACCTATTAATTTCTGACCAAAATGTTTGATTAAATTATAAAGCACTAACTATTAATATCAACTTTGATAAATAAAATAGAAGAAGAAACAAAAATACCAATGTAAGAAAAAATTAGATATTCTGGGTTTCTTTTTTTATTGGGAGATTAATATTGTTGGATAAGAGTATTTTTGTATGCTTCATTTTTTTTCACACTTATGTGGCTTCTCTATAGTGAATTAGATCCTTTCTCTACTCTCTTGTGAACATAAAATTTTTTTTAGTTGAACTGTATAAATTATAGCGCATTCTTATTGTGCTTGATCTTTTGGTTATTATTTTGTCCACAGTACTCATTTTCAAACAGAAGTTATGATCTTTCTTTTAATTTTCATTGCTTCATCTTGCATTGTTTTATTGTCTTTTATGTGTATCAGTTTGGATCAATTGGTATAATCGAAGGACTCAATAGGAGAAATATAATAATCTAATTTTCATTGCTTCATTTGGCATTGCTTTATTGTTTTTTATGCGTATCATTCGGATCAATTTGTATAATCGAGGGACTTAATAGGAAAAATATAGTACTATACAATTCAATTGGTCACATAGAAATAATTAGGGGATTAATTTGGGATTTAATCTTATCATTATATGAATGCATCTAAATCCTTACAATTTGATCATTTTGATCCTCTGCGTTATCCTTTTCATCAGGCAAAAGGGCATTTATTGCTGGGGTAGCTGATGACAATGGATATGGATGGGCAATTGCCAAGGCTCTTGCTGCAGCAGGTGCAGAGATTCTTGTTGGAACATGGGTGCCTGTATGTTCTCTCTATTTCATTAGCATTTTTAATTTTGGAGAATCATGTCTCTTCAGCTGCATTTCATGGATGGCTTAACTTATGTAGGCATTGAACATATTTGAGACTAGTTTAAGGCGTGGAAAGTTTGATGAGTCCCGACGGTATTTTGTTTACACTCTGCAAACGAGCCCTTTTTTTTGCATTACTTGGATAAGGATGTTGTAGCTCTCAGCAACATGATGCCAACTTTGTGTTGTATAATGCGTTAATGGTGTGCATTTTACAGGCTATCAAATGGCTCTCTTCTCGAGATTGTTAAGGTTTATCCCCTTGATGCAGTGTTTGATAGTCTTGAGGATGTCCCGGATGAAGTAAGATACACATTGCTTTTATTGTTACAATATTTTCTTTTTTAATGGTAGATCAATATGTATTGAGTCATGATCTTCTTTTCTATGTAGATTAAGACAAACAAGCGTTATTCAGGTTCTTCAAATTGGACTGTGAAGGTAAGCACCGTAACCCGGCAGCTTCCTGCACTTCAGAACATCAATCACTATATAATTTTTAATCAGTTATATGTGATTTTTATCCAGACCTCTTGTGTCATCGAGAAAGTACTTGGTTGACTTAATGTTAATTTTTATTACATTTTTTTCATTTTGAAATAGGAAGTTGCTGAATGCGTCAAGAATGATTTTGGAAGTATAGATATTCTTGTGCATTCCCTTGCTAATGGGCCGGAGGTATGTTGCTTTCTACACTGTTTTTCACGGTTTCTCTTAAACTTTCCCTTGTACACTAATTCCTCAATGTTCAGGTGACCAAGCCTCTATTGGAGACTTCCAGAAAGGGGTATCTTGCAGCTTTATCTGCTTCCAGCTACTCCTTTATATCTTTGCTCCAGCATTTCCTTCCTATAATAAATCCAGGTACTAAAGTGCGACATTTTCAATGAGATTATGTTTTTTAAATTACTGCAATGTTATACATTTATCATTTTTGCTACAGGGGGAGCGACAATCTCACTAACTTACATTGCTTCTGAGAGAATCATTCCAGGGTAGTATTCTCTATTCATTTTGACTGTAGTACTAAATTCAGGATAAAGGAAAGGGTAACCTTTTATGTCTGCTTGCAGATATGGTGGAGGCATGAGTTCGGCAAAAGCCGCACTTGAGAGTGATACTAAGGTAATGTATATAGCTACCACCATTCATTTCCTTTGTGTTTTGTGGTGTTCATTATGCATGCTCATTCATAGTGCTAAGCGGATGGCTTGTTGATGAAGGTACTAGCATTTGAAGCAGGAAGGAAAAAGCAAGTTAGAGTAAATGCAATCTCTGCTGGTATGTGTTGCCATTTACTCCACTCCCAGCGATGAAATATCAAAAGTATTATTAAAAGAGAAATTTCATCATAAAGTTTGATAATTCTTGTTTTCTTCTAACAATAATTTATCATTATATCTACTTTTTTCATACTATCAGGTCCACTGGGAAGCCGTGCTGCAAAAGCTATTGGGTTCATTGAGAAGATGATAGAGTATTCGTATGCTAATGCGCCATTACAGAAAGAACTGCTAGCAGGTATATTTGCAAAGATTATTAAGAAAAAAAAACAATGTTCTGGTTTTCCTCCTAAAAAATATTATATTATTGCGTATTTTCCTTTTTAATTTTGGGAAATTGCTGTACAGATGAAGTTGGTGCTGCTGCAGCTTTCTTGGTGTCCCCATTAGCTTCTGCTATCACTGGTTCTGTAGTTTATGTCGACAATGGATTAAATACAATGGGTTTGGCAATTGACAGCCCATCTCTCTCACTTGAATGATAAAGCAGAAAATCTGCATAATGATTGGGTTTGTAAGAACAGTTATCCCTTTCTGTTTCAATCTCCTGCGGCATTATTGAATAATAATTGAGTTGGTTGGGTTCTTAGTTTCATTTGAGGTCCAGTTTTTTTATAACAATGTAGCTATGTTGATGAATTATGAATGATTCCTTTCAGTTGGTGTTCCAATTGAAAAATACATTTTTAGATGAACCAAGTTGCCAGTTATTTATGCTTAAACATGCTCTTACAATTCTGTTGTCATTATTGCTATACTTCATTGTCTGGGTTGTCACCAGTCCTTGATGTATCTTTTCTGCTTCAGCTGGTCAATTTATTGCTCAAAATTTTAGTATTGGTCAAAAGGCATGTATTCTTTTGATAATTTCATACTAATCATGAAAAATATCAGTTATTGAAATTATGATTATTCTGATTATTCTTATACTGAAAAGACTCCTGAAAGTCTTACTAGTGATCAAAAACCACAATCTTAGCAATGAGGGCTTTTATTATGATAGGCAGTGGCAGCTCTGATCCAAACAAAATTTGAATTTTAATGGAGTAGCTCTGCATGCATGTAGCTGGCTTATCTCCTTCTCTTCCTTTATAAGTAAACTCTTATATCACTAAGAGTTATAAGTCATGCATTCTATTGATCCATGCTTGGAAATTATGTCTAGGAATCTCAATATTTTTTCCTTGGTTTTAAATAACTATATTAGTTCTAATTGGATGATGCAATTCATGATTGCTAGAGAAGAGACCAATAGCCATGTTGGGTCAACTATCTCAATGTTGAAATAATTTCAATCTTGATAGTCTAAGATAATGGATGCATGAAATTTTAACTAATGTTATTTTCATCTTTTGTTTATTTCCATATTTTCTCTTCACCCATGTGAGCCTATTGAAAACCTTTCAGTTTTTAGTGACCGTAAGTTTTAGATCATATAGATTCTTTATATGGACTGATAATCACCTATCTTTGACATGCCCAATTTCAAAGTGTATNTAATTTCAATCTTGATAGTCTAAAGATAATGGATGCATGGAATCTTAACTAATGTTATTTTCATCTTTTGTTTATTTCCATATTTTCTCTTCACCCATGTGAGCATATTGAAAACCTTTCAGTCTTTAGTGATCCATAAATTTTAGATCATATAGATTCTTTATATGGACTGATAATCACCTATCTTTGACATGCCCAATTTCAAAGTGTATATTATCCTGCAGTTTATTGATAAGCTGTTGAAAAATAATTTGCTGTTCAAAATGGTGTTTCTGGCAAATTTTTTTTTTTTTTGGAAAAGCCAAACCGTAGCTAGAAAGCTGCCACAACACCTAGCTAGGAACAGTGTGAAAATGTTGATTTCAGTGGTTTCAAAATGCAGCTTTTTGAATGAGCAGCCAAAATACAGTTTACCCAAACGGGTCTGGGTGTGTTTTCAAAATGCACCGCACCAAATAAGCTGCCCCAAATGTAGCCTAAGATAACAATCATTGAACCATAATTATCCTTTTTGTTAAGTAAAACAAATGAAAGAATAAGCATGCTTCAATAATAAAAAAATCTGTCTTAGAGATATCCTTTAATTTATTTTAGAGGATTGATGGTACTTAGATTCTCTATTTAATATGATTTATCTGACCTTGATGATATAATTTCTCATAAATATTGAATATGAGCTTTTGAAACATTTTGTTAGTCCTATCTTATTATATCTTTTGTCTTTTCTCCTTATATGCAATTTTTTATAGGGGNATCTCCTGCGGCATTATTGAATAATAATTGAGTTGGTTGGGTTCCTAGTTTCATTTGAGGTCCAGTTTTTTTATAACAATGTAGCTATGTTGATGAATTATGAATGATTCCTTTCAGTTGGTGTTCCAATTGAAAAATACATTTTTAGATGAACCAAGTTGCCAGTTATTTATGCTTAAACATGCTCTTACAATTCTGTTGTTATTATTGCTATACTTCATTGTCTGGGTTGTCACCAGTCCTTGATGTATCTTTTCTGCTTCAGCTGATCAATTTATTGCTCAAAATTTTAGTATTGGTCAAAAGGCATGTATTCTTTTGATAATTTCATACTAATCATGAAAAATATCAGTTATTGAAATTATGATTATTCTGATTATTCTTATACTGAAAAGACTCCTGAAAGTCTTACTAGTGATCAAAAACCACAATCTTAGCAATGAGGGCTTTTATTATGATAGGCAGTGGCAGCTCTGATCCAAACAAAATTTGAATTTTAATGGAGTAGCTCTGCATGCATGTAGCTGG
>JXCR01134811.1:3895-37111 GCA_002079205.1 Phalaenopsis hybrid cultivar
TATATATATATATATATATATATATATATATATATATATATATATATATATATATATATATATATATATATATATATATTAAAATGAAGGTATAAATGGTTCCATAAAATCCAATCCCCAAGCATAAAAATTTTTGACTTCCAGATTAAAATTTAGGGGTATTTCTTTTCTTTTTGAAATATTGCCTACTTGCTCACATCGATCACATGTTTATATATATATATATATACTAACATCTTTAAATAGAGTAGGCCAAGAAAAATCTAGATTGTAAAATTTTGTGAATAGTTTTATGAATTCCAAAATGACCCAAAAATTCAGAATCATGAAAATTTTTAATAATTTCTTCAATTTTTTTATAAGTCACACATCTTTGCATAACTAAACCTATACATTATTTGTATAAATATAGGTCATCCCAATAAATTTTCTTTCTTGTTGCTTTATCAGTCCATATGGTAAAATACTTTTAATAATGTAGTTCACAATATCAGTATACCATGATATTTCCCATTCTTTAACAGTATAAAGTTGTTCATCAGGAAAAGTTTCATTAAATTCTCTTTCAGGTCAAACGTGTCATCCTGTTCCAGCCTAGATAAATGATCAGCTATTTGATTATCAAATCATTTCCTATATGCTACCAAAACATCAAATTCTTGCATCAGAAGTACCTATATAATTAATCTTGGTTTTGCATCCTTCTTTTGCATCAAATATGTTAAATCACAATGGTCTGTATGCACAACAAATTTAGCTCCAATCAGATATTACCTAAACTTTTCAAACACATGAGCAATGACTAATAACTCTCTTTCAATTGTGGTATAATTAATTTGAGCATCAACTAGAGTTTTACTAGCATAATATATAACTTTAAAATTTTTTTTAGACCTTTGCCCTAAAAAAACTTCAATTGCATAATCAATTGCATCATAGATTAGCTTAAAAGGTTTCTCCCAATTAGGTGAATCAATTATAGGAGCAATGAATAATTTTTTTCCTTTAATGATTCAAAGGCATTAAGGCACTCTTGATTAAAATCAAATTTTGTAACTTTTCCAAAAGTTGGCATAAAGGCTTTGCAATTTTTTAAAACTCTTTAATAAACCACCTACAAAAACCAGCATGTCCTAAAAAACTTCTAACTCCTCTAACAGTAGTAGGTGGAAGTAGGTTAATTATAACTTAAATTTTTGTTGGATCTACCTCCATGCCATTTTTTGAAATTTTATACCCAAGTACAATTCCTCCTGCAACTATGAATTGCCATTTTTTCTAGTTAATAGTAAATTCAACTTTTCATATCATTTTAGAACTTTATTTAAATGATTTAGACATATTTTCAATAAAGTTCCAAACACAAAAAAATCATCCATAAAGACTTTTATCCCATTTTTCAATGAAAACACTGAAAATTGGCATCATGCATCTTTGAAATATTGCAGGTGCATTTACATAAACCAAAGGACATTCGTCAAAAAGGAAAAGTACCATAAGGATTAGTAAATCTCATCTTCTCTTGATCTTCCAGAGCAATAAGAATTTGATGATTGCCAGTATACCCATCTAAAAATCAAAAATTTTTATGCCCAGCTAACTTATCCAACATTTAACCCAAAAAGGGTAAAGGAAATTGATCTTTTCTGGTGGCCGAATTCAATTTTTTCTAATCAATGCAGAGTAGCCAAGCAACGACTTTTCTTGTTGGTATTTATTCATTATTCTCATTTGTCACAACAGTCACACCCCCTTTCTTAGGAATTCAATGAATTGGACTAACCCAAGCACTGTTTGAAATAAGATGTTTTATTCCAACATCCAACCATTTTAAAATCTCTTTCTTAACAACTTCTTTCATCATAGGTTTTAATCATTAAGTATCTTTAAGTTTTTGTAAATTAATTACAAGGATCTTTAAGTTTTTCAAAAAACTTCTCTGAATTATAGCACTACACTCCTCTCTAAATGAAAAAGTCTCATTATATGTAAACTTCTTTTTTTATTAAATATATCCTTTTGAAACTTCATATAACTTAGCATTTGCTCTAGTGCTTCAATAAATGAAATGTTTATCATTAATTTCCTCAATATTTCTAAAAATTTTGTAAATTAATTATCTATGTTATACTGCTTCAATCTTTGAGGAAATAGAGGTGGTGGTTTTTCTACAGTAATTTTCATTAGTTTGATAGGATATTCTGACTTAAAATGTAAATCTTCACTAGGCTTTTCATTTTCCACCCCTTCTTTCTCAACTTCAATCTCTTTTTCAACTTTTGTTCTTAATTCTTTTCCACTTCTCAGTTGAATAACCTTGATTTGCACTTTATTCTGATCTTTAGGATTAACTTCAACATTACTAGGCAAAGTTCCTAGAGGTCTATTGCTAAGTGCAATGGCAATGCATCCTAACTAATTTTCCATGTTTCTAATTGTAGCTTCTTGAATTTGTAATTGTGCTCCTTAACTTTGTAATTGTGATCCCATTTGCAATATTAATTCTTTCATTGACAATTTACTCTCCTTACTCTTTGAATTGCTATTAAAATTGGAGGGTAATATGGTTTACAGTTAGAATTTCCCTGATTGTTGAATTTCTCAATGGTTTTGCATAATTGTTCACCCATTGTGGATTTACAACATTAGAGTTATTGTTACTTGATCCCAACTTTCTATATAGATGTAAAATGTGATGTATTCGATTCTATGTTTAATCTCCTTAATAGTGATTCTTAATTTGTAAAAAACCCAAAAATTTGATCCAAAGCAAAAACTACACAAATCTTTCACTTTGAAGCAAACAAGAATACAGTTATAATATTTAAATATGGGATACTTTGCAAGTATACGTATCTTTATCAAATAATATAGGACTTTTTTATTAAGCCCTGATTATTGAACCCACAAGGAAAAAAATAATATGCACTTTAGAATTTTAGAAATTTTAGATGACAAAAATCAACTTAACAAAATATTCTTACTTAAACTTAAGATGCCATAAAAGGAATGAAAATTCAATTCTTTTTGTAATCTTTGGTTTATAAAAATAAAGTAAACAACTAATTAACTTAACTAACTACTTACAAGATGAAGCCTATATAAATAAAATATCTTTTTCCTTATCATGAATCAATAATAAGTATAAAAATTCTATTGTGGAAGTATGTTAAATGTGTTGTGCCAAATAAGAGCAATTATATTATTTACCCTTACTAGAGATGCTATTAAGAACATTAACTAATCTATAGTTTGAAAAGTTTTAAAGACTAGCTTGGTAAGGAAGATACCAGCTCTCATTCTAGAGTTCCCTTTTCTCCCTCCACATGGGGGCTAACATCTCGTATCAAAACTTAAAACTATAAATAAAATTAGGGGCTTTAACATGTCACTCTAAAGTCCCCTATCTTGAAAGGTTTATTTCCCTATTTATTTGCACTCAACCCCATGAACTACATTCACATTCATGAAATCAAAATTTGATTCTAACCATTTGTTAGCTGAGACAATACCATATCAGATCTTATATGTTCTTACAACAAGTATTAACATCTTAATTGGTCAAATCTAGAAGTAAATGAGTGCAAAGTTTCAATTCATCACAACTTCTTCCAACATTGGAGTTTAATACTTCACACAAAATTATTTAAACACTTAATAACTTATCATTTTATGGAAAAAAAGATAAAGAAAACTACTTAGAATCCATGAAGAAAACACAACCATGAATGAGTTTAAAAGTAGAAATCATGCACACGAACAAGAAATCCAGATTAAAACCAAGTGTAATCACAAGGATAAACACTTATTTCAAATATTCTCCACCGAATGTCTTGAAGTTCTTTTGATTTCTCTTCATTCACTCACAATACAAACTAACACTCAAAATAAAATAAAAAAATCGGCGGCAGCGGCTTTGGTTACTTCGATGAATGATGGCTGTAAAATCTGATGGGTGGCTGGCCTCTTCTCTTGGATAATCTAACTCTTTGCTTATAAAAATCAAAGGGGTTCCTTGGTGTCTCTCCAAAAAGGTGTCTCCATTCAACGAATTTTCTAGAATTTGCCTTCTCAAAAGCAAATTGAATGAATTTTTGTGTCTATGGGTTAGTTTCAACATTTTTACGAAGCATTGCTTCAAACACCTCTTTAAAAATTCGTTCAAATTTAATAAATCATCACATAACTACTTCTGACACTTAAGTGTGAGGTGCCTGGAACTTAAGTGCGAGGTAACTGGCACTTAGGTGCGATTCTCTGGCACAAAAGCATGAATCCAGAGCGCTTAGGCGCCTCAGTTCATTTTTGCACATTTCTTATTTTTTTGTCCAAATTTTACCCTTTTTCACTCCTTTTAGCATTTTTCATCTATTTGATTGTAAATAAAAGAAAAACACACAAATACCTTTCCTTAAAGTGAAATATCTCAAAAGTAGGTTTAAAAATATGTATAAAAATACTCTTTATTTTAGGTGCATCAAAATCCCTCAAACTTAAGATGTTACTTGTCCTCAAGTGACCCTTCAATCTTTAAAAACTAACATAAGTAAATGATGTATATGAGTTTCTTTAGGAGTTCCAAAAATTTTGATATAGAAATATAGTAGTCCAATTTAGAAAAAATATTAGTAAATGGGACCAACCCAGAGTTTAGAAATTTTTAAAGTTGAGAAATATGAAAATATGAGTTTCTATCTAATTGAGAAATATTGTAGATTCTCTAAGTATATAGTTTAGGTCTTCTATCATCTACACTTAAAATTTTTTTTTGAGTATAATTTTACTTACTATAATAAATCCTTAAGCTTAAGAGTTTCTCAAGTCTTATACTTTAAAAAGAAACGATGTGCAACTAATTTTTGATTAGGAACTAATCCTCAAGCTTCTGCTCCCTTTTTCAAATTTTCTTTTATTTTTCTTTTCCTTTCCCATTTCTTTCTCTTTTTCTTTTTGTTTTGTTTTCTTTTTCTTTTTCTTTTCTTTTTCTACTTATCAAGCAAGGATTACGATATCTGGATAGGCCTTTAAAAATTTTTAATTCCACTCTTCCTTTCCTTAAGCAAAGATTTGATATTTTTCTTTCACTTTAAAACATAATAATAGTTCTGAAAATTCATTTCAATAAAAGAAATTTAATTTTTGAAAATAAAAGTCTAAATCTTTTTCAAAAATGTAATTTTTCTAACTAAAGATAGTTACACTATATTTAGCATTTTTCATACTAAAATTTTAACTTTAAGTCTTTCTTCATTACTATAAATTTTAACTAAATTATCTTACTCGTTTCTATATTCAAAATTATACTTCCCTAATATGACATCATATACATAATCAATTTCCTTAAATCAAAATCAAATATATTTTAAGTACATTTGAGAACAAATAAACTTTTTAAGTTCTCTAGAAAATTTTTCATCCCTCCCCCTAAAACTTAAAATTTCTTTAATAGAAGAAAACATCTTAGCAGCATAGATAAATAGGCACGAATGAAAACTAGAATTAACATGCTTGTAAGAATTTTAATATCCTAAATATGCAAGTACAAAAAATTAAGAACATGAGTAAAAATTAAATTGATCAAATTTTAATTTACTTAACATATAAAAATTCATCATATTTCTATACAGTGGAGTATAACATAAAAGTAAACAAACACACTAACAAACATACACAACTGTATCATAAAAAAGAAATAACTGGCTGTAAATTGAAAATTTTAAACATGCAGCTTTTAAGTAAAAAGTTAGCTAGATTCTAAACCTTCCTAAGATTCCAAATTATGTTAGCACAGACTAACTAAATAAATTAAACAACACAATCAACACAACTACTACCACACAAACATAATAACTAGTCATAAAACAAAAATACATCACAGTAGGTGTAAAAAACAAAACATAACAAAAACTAATAGTTTCAACAATCACAAATAAGAATATAACAAAAAGTACAAAATACTTGTACCATCTATAGTTCATAGCAACACATAAAATAAAAATCATACAAAACTATAAATCTAAACTAATCATCCATCTCCTCTGCGTCATTGTCATCACTACGACAAGTAGCTACAGGCTCGTATGGTGGATGTCTGGGGTATTGAGGAAATACAAAATATCGCTCATGAGGTTTTTCATAGCTAAGTTGAATTCACCCTCGTAATCACTATGTCTCTTTATATACCCATACATATGATTTGTAAAATGTTCTAAGTTTGACACTTTTTTATTGGTATAAATAACATTATTCAACATCTTTTCCATTAGCTGTGACTGAGAATCAGATCCAAAAGTCCGACCCTATGACGCAGAAGCATCTGAAGTATAATCTCGTGACGTCGAAGCAACAGAACTACTAGAGAATCCACCCCTCTAGCCAAAAATAGAATAATGTGAATATGGTTTCACATTCACACTCACAATGGGCTTTACCGGCTGTAAGATCTCCTCCCAGCTATCAAATCTAACTCTATCCTTCTCGCATAATGAAAAGATCAAGGATGTGAATCCTACATCTGTAGTAGTAGGAACAGCGGTTGAACTGGTAATAACTCCATGATTCAAAGCTTTAATATCAATAAGCTTGAACTATTAAACACAATAGTTCAAGGTTGCTCGATCTTGAGTCAATTCAGTAAAATGATTTGTAGGCAGCAGACGAGCAGAAATAAAATAATGTCATGCTTTTGCAGTGGCATCCAACTTTGAAGCATAAAAGTTTACTCTTCTTTCATTTATTATCTTTCATAGCCCTCTCCCAGTAGACAAAGATTAAATAATCACATCTACTCAATAGGACTATAGTTCAAATAAAAACACAAAGTACTCGTGGGCAAATGATAAAACTGATTAATTACCTCAGGAGAAAAAGACACTGTCTTCCCCCTCACCATGACTTCTTCTTCATCAGCTTTAGGGAGATTTGAATAAAAATCCCGCAAAATAGAAATCACTATGACAGCAGAAAAATAACAGAACCACTCCCACTCGCGGCAAAAAATCAATTTTCATGATTGTAGTTCATCACTGTATCGGTCCCAAGCTCTCGAACTGACAAACATGTTTGAATCAAATCGAGCCTTCCCCATACTTCTCTTCATTCTTGGTGTCATTTTAAAAAAAATGCATAAAATTAAGAAAAAAATTCACATTCAACTCCAAATCACTAAACTAAACTCCTAAAAGCTTAAACTAAAAAATTCATGCCTTTTCCATAAATTTTTCTCAAATTTTCACCATGAATAGTGATTTTCGGGTAGCTCATGAATGTGCTCAAAATACATGGTGAAAATAATTTTTTTTTGCATATAAGTGAAGCTCTTACCTCAATGATATCAAATCTAGCAATTTTTTCTTCAAATAACCAAGAAATCATCAAATACAGTAAGCCCTAGCTAAGAAATCATGAATGACCCGAAGAAGAGGATGAAGTGAGGTACGAAAATGGTGTTTTCGGACCAACTTTTCACTTTAAACCATTCGCAAGCTAGTTTTCGTGAATCGAATGCTAAGTGCAAATGGTTCGACTTCAGTTTAAGCGGTGTTTAAGCTCGAGTCATGACCCTTAGGTGCTAGTGCACAAATTTTCATTTTTTTTATTTAAGGGAAATGTACTCCTAGCCTAAATAAACCAACCCTATATGGTATCATAAAACTTTATATACTATTTCCTTCCCTCTTAACTCTCGTCTTACTGAAGATTCACCAAACTTGACTAATTGATTAAACACACAATAACACGAAAATTCACACAAACAAAACACTTATATTCTTTCATAAACGAGTAGAAATATTTTTAAATACATAAATTCTCATTCCAAAAAGTCATGGATAAGAAAATTCCTTAAACAAACACAAGACAATAATCACATTAATAATATACTAAATACACTTAACCTAAAATAAAGATTAAACACACTTAACAAAAAATAAAGGACTTAATATCACTCTCCATTTGGTGGAACAAATACTAGCCTCTCATTAGTCTCTCCTTCAGCAATTGGAATGTATTTCTGAAAGAACGGATGATGATTAATAACTCTGGTTGAATCTTCTTCAATCCACTTATTCTTCATGTACATAGCCTTGTGTGCTTCCTCTCTTAAACTGGTGTGGCTAAACTGCATCTTACGTTTCCATCTCATATGATCCAGATGTGTGTTAACTTTCATCACTTTTGCTTCAATTGAAGCCACGTTAGCCTCAATTTTAGTGATTTTCTCTGCTATCCTATCGATACTAACAGCTATGAAACCATCATACAACTCTTGCACATTCTGACTAATAAACTTGTTTCTCATTACTTCATCCTTCTTCTTCAAATTTCTTTTCCAACATGACGTTTTTCAAAACTCTTCTCTTCTCTCTTAGAATTTTAGGGTTAAATGGAGGTGTGGTGAGATTTCTACTCATACCCTTCTATTGATAGGCTTTAAGCTCTTCCTAAAACTCTTCAGCACGTCCTAGAACTGTATCTCAAGTTAAGGCCCACAAAATCTCAGTTAAAACTTCTCAAAACCAAAATTCACACATGTTTTTTAACTGTTGCGCTTAAGCACCGGATATTGGCGCTTAAGCGCCTGTGCTCAATTTAGCACAGGTCAACTTAATGTCCAAATGCTCATTCTAACATGTCTAAGTCATATTTAAAGTTCTTAGAATAATCAATAACTCGTTATATAATAAAAAATAATACCAGAATTTTCTAAATCACACACAACAACATAATAATAAAAACAAACACACAGATAACTATGGAGTGCCTCCCACAGAGCGCATGGTTTAACATCGACAGCTTGACGTAACAAATGCTTATTCTGGTTGGTCACCTAAAAAGTAGGATTTCAGCCTATGACCATTAACTTTGAATATTTTATCAGTTTTAAGATCTTTGAAAGTTCTACATAAATCCATTATGATCCCAAACATCCTTACTGTAAATCCCGTAAATCTACCAATTCGTGGGAATTAGGATTTACGTGATTTNTGCATATAAGTGAAGCTCTTACCTCAAGGATATCAAATTTAGCAATTTTTTCTTCAAATAACCAAGAAATCATCAAATACGGTAAGCCCTAGCTAAGAAATCATGAATGACCCGAAGAAGAGGATGAAGTGAGGTACGAAAATGGTGTTTTCGGACCAACTTTTCACTTTAAACCATTCGCAAACCAGTTTTCGTGAATTGAATGTTAAGTGCAAATGGTTCGACTTCAGTTTAAGCGGTGCTTAAGCTCGAGTCATGACCCTTAGGTGCTAGTGCATAAATTTTCATTTTTTTGATTTAAGTGAAATGCACTCCTAGCCTAAATCAACAAACTCTATATGGTATCATAACACTTTATATACTATTTCCTTCCCTCTTAACTCTAGTCTTACTCAAGATTCACCAAACTTGACAAATTGATTAAACACACAATAACACGAAAATTCACCCAAACAAAACACTTATATTCTTTCACAAACGAGTAGAAATATTTTTAAATACATAAATTCTCAATCCAAATAGTCATGGATAAGAAAATTCCTTTAATAAACACAAGACAATAATCACATTAATAATATACTAAATACACTTAACCTAAAATAAATATTAAACACACTTAACAAAAAATAAAGGACTTAATTCCACTCTCCATTTGGTGGAACAAATCCTGGCCTCTCATTAGTCTCTCCTTCAACAATTGGAATGTATATCTGAAAGAACGGATGATGATTAATAACTCTGGTTGAATCTTCTTCAATCCACTTTTTCTTCATGTACATAGCCTTGTGTGCTTCCTCTCTTAAACTGGTGTGGCTAAACTGCATCTTACGTTTCCATCTCATATGATCCAGATGTGTGTTAACTTCCATCACTTTTGCTTCAATTGAAGCGACGTTAGCCTCAATTTTAGTGATTTTCTCTACTATCCCTTCGATTCTAACAGCTATGAAACCATCATACAACTCTTGCACACTCTGACTAATAAACTTATTTCTCATTACTTCATCCTTCTTCTTCAAATTTTTTTCCCAACATGACGTTTTTCCAAACTCTTCTCTTCTCTCTTAGAATTTTAGGGTTAAATGGAGGTGTGGTGAGATTTCTACTCATACCCTTCTATTGATTGGCTTTAAGCTCTTCCTAAAGCTCTTTAGCACGTCCTAGAACTGTATCTCAAGTTAAGGCCCACCACATCTCAATTAAAACTTCTCAAAACCAAAATTCACACCTATTTTTTAACTGTTGCGCTTAAGCACCGGATATTGGCGCTTAAGCGCCTGTGCTCAATTTAGCACAGGTCAACTTAACGTCCAAATGCTCGTTCTAACATGTCTAAGTCATATTTAAAGTTCTTAGAATAATCACTAACTCGTTATATAATAAAAAATAATACCAGAATTTTCTAAATCACACACAACAACATAGTAATAAAAACAAACACAGATAACTATGGAGTGCCTCCGACAGAGCGCTTGGTTTAACATCGATAGCTCGACGTAACAAATGCTTATTCTGGTTGGTCACCTAAAAAGTAAGATTTCAGCCTATGACCATTAACTTTGAATATTTTATCAGTTTTAAGATCTTTGATATACACAACTCCGTAGAGATAAACCTTCATCACAACGAATGGGCCCATCCATTCGAACTCAAGTTGGCCAGGAAATAATCTTAATCTTGAATTGTAAAGCAAAACTTGTTACCCTGGTTGAAAATATTTAGTAAGAATCCTCCGATCAATGCACATCTTCATCTTTCTTTGTAAATCTTAGCACTTTCAAAAGATTCATTCCTTATCTCTTCAAGTTCATTCAATTGCAACAACCTTTTCTCACCAACATCATTTAAATTGCAATAAATATCATTAATTGCACAATATGCTTTATGCTCAAGTTCAATTGGTAAGTGACAAGCGTTCCTAAATATTAGCCTGTGTGGGGACATTCCTATAGGAGTTTTGTAGGCAGTCCTACAAGCCCACAAAGCATAATCAAGTTTCACTAACAAATCCATTTTGCTTGGATTAACAGATTTTTCCAATATCCTTTTAATTTCACAATTATATAATTCAAGCAAACCACTTGTCTGAGGATGATAACCAGTAGCGTTTCTATGGTTTATATGATATTTCCACAATAACTTTCCACTATTGCATTCTAAAATTACTTTCCCCGTCGATTATGAATACTCTCGGCATCCCAAATATATAAAATATATTTGTTCTTAAAAACTTTGCAACACTTTGAGAAGTACATTGAGGTAAAACTACAACTTCTATCCATTTGGAAACATAGTCTACTCCTAACAATATATATAAATTTTTGAAAGATGGTACAAATGGTCCCATAAAGTCTAATCCCCAAACATCAAATATCTCAACTTGTAGACATAATTGAGGGGCATCTCATCGGTCCTAGAAATATTGCCTACTCGTTGACATCGATCACAAGTTTTGATATAAGTGCTAACATCTCTAAAAATTGTAGGCCAATAATATCTAGATTGTAAAATATTGTATGTTATTTTATCAACACCAAATTTGCCCCAAAATCAGAATCATGACATTTTTGGATAATTTTTTAAGTTTCTTCTAAAGACAAACATATTTGAATAATTAAATCATTTCCTTCTTTATATAAAAATGGGTCATCCAAAAAAAAAGTCTTAGCTTCAGATCAGAATTTTCTCTTCTTTTGGTATGTCATTTCAAGGGGCATAATATCACTAGCAATGAAATTCACAATGTCGGCATACCATGGAACACGCCACTCATTAAAATTAAACAATTCTTCACCTGAAAATTATTCATTAATCTCTTTTTCAAAATTGAGTGGTCTATCTAATTAAAGTTTGGAAAAATGATCAACAATTTGATTCTCTGCTCCCTTCTTATCTACTAATTCAAAGTCAAATTCCTGAAAAAGAAGAACCCATCTTATCAATCTTTGTTTTGCATCTTTTTTTCTCATTAAATACTTAATAGCAGAAGGATCTGTATGCACAATACATTTAGTTCTAATTAACTATGATATGAATTTATCAAAAGCACATACTACTGCAAATAAATCTTTCCCAGTTGTGGTATAATTAATTTAATATTCATTAAGAGTTCTACTAACATAGCAAATAACTTTGAAAATCTTACCATGCTTTTGTCTTAAAACAACTCCAATCGCGTAGTCACCAACATCGCACATTAAATCAAAAGGTTTTCCCATTCTGGTGAAATAATAATTGGTGCAGTGACTAATTTTTCTTTTAATAATTCAAAATTTTTTAGGCACTCTTTATCAAAATTAAAAATTACATCTTTTTCAGGTAAATGGCATATAGGCTTAGCAATTTTTTAAAAGTCTTTAATATATTGCCTGTAGAATCTAGCATCTCCTAAAAAACTCATAATTTTCTTTACACTTGTTAGGCGAGGTATATTAATGATCACTTGAATTTATGTAGGGTCTACTTCCATACAATTTTCTAAAATTTAATGTCCCAAAACTATTCCTCATACTAAAAATTGACATTTTTCCAAATTAAGGAATAATTTTTTTTCTTCACAATGTTTAAGAACTTTTGATAAATGTTCTAAATATGATTCAAATGAAGTTCCAAACAATGAAAAATCATCCATAAGAACTTCAATCGCTTTTTCAATTAAATCACAAAAATAGCCATCATACATCTTTGAAATATAGCAGAAGCATTACATAAGCCAAAGGGCATTCTTCTAAAAGAAAATGTACCATATAGACTAGTAAAAGTTGTTTTCTCCTAATCCTCAGGAGCTACTTAGATTTGATGATGACCAATATATCTATCCAAAAAATAAAAGTATTTATGCTTAACTAGTCAATCCAGCTTTTGATCTAGAATGGGTAGTGGAAAATGATCTTTCCTTGTGGCTTGATTTAATTTTCTATAATCAATGCATATTCATCATCCTATGACTAATCTTGTTTGTATTAACACATTATGTTCATTTAAAGTCACAATCACTCCTCTTTTCTTAGGAACGCAGTGAATTGGACTAACCCATGCAATATCTGAAATAGGTAGATAATTCCAACATCTAACCACTTTAGAATTTCTTTCTTAACAACTTCTTTCATAAGAGGATTCAATCTCCATTGAGGATCAGCCCTGGGTTTGCAGTTCTTTTCCATATGGATTCTATGCATATAAATTGATGGACTGATTCTATTTATATCAGCAATTGTCCATCCAAAGGCTTTCTTATAACTCCTTAAAGTTTTCATTAAACGCTTTTTTGTGTAGTTAATTTTGAGGAAACTGTAACAGGTAAGGTGGAGGAATCACCTAAAAATGCATACTTCAAATATTCAGGAAGCAGCTTCAACTTGAGCTCACGAGGTTTTTAATTGATGGACAAAAAGATATATCTTTATATATCATGTCTAGAACTTCAAAACTTTCTCAAACATAATTTGAATCTTCCTTGTATAAATCTTCATATTGATCTAATTACTCTTCTTGTTCATGTCCCAACTCTTTCGATTCAGATTTCTCTTCATAAATTGCTTTGAAATGATATTCACTTAAGCATCTTATCACATCCATTGTATATAATTCATCATCTTTAGCTTTGCAGGGAATTTCATTGATTTGGAAATATTAAATGTAACTTTTTTATCATTGATGCACATAGTTAATTCTCCTTTCTACACATCTATCAATGCTCTTTCAGCGGCTAGGAAAGGCCTCCCAAAAATGATAGGAATCTCCTTATCTTCCTCCATATCCAACACAATGAAATCAACAAGAAAGATAAATTGATCCACTTTTACTAGGAAATCTTTAATAACTCCTTTAGGATATTTTATTGAATGATTTACTAACTTTAGAGTTACAGTAGTAGGGGATATTTCTCCTATTCCAAAATCTTTTAAATATTGATAATTACATAAGGTTGATGCTTGCTCCTAAATCACATAAAGCTTTCCCATAAAATGTCTCTTATTGCACATGGAATTGAAAATCAAATAGGATCTTTTTGATTTCAAAAAGCTTTTTCTAAATTATAGCACTGCATTCATCACTAAGTGAAAAAATCTCATTATCTTCAAACTTTGTTTTCCTGTTAAGAATATCCTTCATAAAAGTTACATAGCTTGACATTTGTTTTAGAGCTTTAGCAAATAGAATATTAATTATAGGCTAGTTAAAAATTTCAAAAAAATTTGAATATTGCTTATCCAACTTTTGTTATCGGTGCCTCTGAGGAAATAAAGGTGGTGGTTTTTCCAAATCAGGAAGTATTATCTTCAAGGAGTTTCAAAGGGTAGGACTTTTCAATGAGATCAGACGTAGTGGTGTGAAAAGGGATTGGTTCAAATTTGGAACATTTTGTTGTACTGTCTAAAGGAGGAAGAACTAGGGGATGTCATCAATCCAGAGGAGAACCTCGATGACCTCCCAAGCTATCCTAATGTTTGGCTTCAATTTTTTAGGAGAAATATTTAGGTGTTTCATCCTGCCAATTTTATTAGTTATGGTTTACATTTGTGTGAAACGATCACACAAAAAGCATGGAATATATGAGCATTTAGGTCGTGACAAACGACAACCTCATAATCCTAAGATGAGTTAGGGCTTATATTCTATAGCAAGGCTATACAAAGTCCTAAAGATAAGGTGAGGATTTACGTTGCATAAGCAAGCAACCTTGAAGTCCTATGACTTTGTATTTAAGGAAGGAAGATTGTTTTAGCTGGGGAAGATAGGTTTTGCTGTTGAAGATGACCGTGTTTCCCACCATGCTAGCTCCAAGCTCCTTGACACGACGAGTTTGAGTTTTCAAGTGCATTAAGTTATGATGTTAAATCAGGTGGCCCTATGGTTGAGGTTCTTTAAAGATTATGGGGGCATGTTAAAGTTGATTAGAGCGACACCGGTTAGGATCTTATGGTTCCCTCATTCTGGTACCACTATTTTCTATTGGATTCACTTAGTCCAAATAAATTTACTATACTCAACTTAATGAGTTCCATAATTTCATTTAGACCATGGGCAGCCTCGTTAGCAACCATAGAGTACCCCCTCCGAGGAATTCCTGATCATCTGATAAAGACATCTTAATTTAGTTGCAATTGTAGTTTTGTGTGATGTTTGTGATTAAATTTTGAGAGATAGAGACGTCTTAATTTAGTTGCAATTGTAGTTTTGTGTGATGTTTGTGATTAAATTTTGAGTTGTTTTACATTTTGAATGTTGTGGGGGTGAATTTTATCTTGGTTGATTTTAGTTTTAGCTTTGGTTTTGGTTTATTCGAATGTTGTGGCGGTGAATTTTATCTTGGTTGATTTTAGTTTTGGTTTTGGTTAACATGCAAGTTGAATGTTGTGGAGGTGAATTTTAGTTTTGGGCTTTGGTTTTGTGGCTATCCTAGTAGTTTTCGTTTCCATGCAGGGTGGCATCGTTGTTTGGCATGCAAATTTACAGGTATAAAAGTACAATATGAAGGTACAAGAAAGACAACACTAAAAACTGTAAAAGCGTACCTGTCGAGTCTTGTCGTTCCACCACCTGAAACTCAAAAGGCATGTTAAGGAAGTTTATATGAAACGGGGAAGTAAAATTTTGGTGACCTATATAACCCTAGGTCTTATCTCGGTGGGTCATTAGGAGTTTAATTAAGGATGATGTTGCCAAGAAAAATATATTAAGTTTAGTAGATCTCCGAGGTATCCAACAGATCTAGAGAACGAAGTAGGTTCGTGCTACTCTCTCACTCCATGTGGAAAATCCTGAGTTCTTTTAAACTTATTATATTGCTTAATAATTCATCCTATAAACACCCTAATGCTCAATGAACATTGATGTATCAATTATCTATAAGAGTAAGTTAATTATTATCTGTAATTTAATTTTGAAAATTATGTGGGTGAAGACGCTTAAAGAGACAAGTTAGTGTTATTGGAACACTTAACAAAATTTTGGTCTTAATTAGGCTTGTAGTGTTTGAAAGACGTCTTAGTTTTAATTGATATTTACTTTTCTAATCCCATTTAAATGAAACTTGATTTAGCCTAAGTCACAACTAAGCTCTTAAGACCTAGGTGAGTGTCTGTTAGTTTTGAAAAGGTTAAGCCTTAGGTGGTCATGATTCATGATTTGATTTTTATTTAAAATCAAAATAGGGGTATTAATTTGATTAATTATTGACTTCAAAATTCATACCCCTAAGTTCTGGGTTCATTTTATTTTAATAAACTTCCAAATTTTAATAATTTAGAAATTTATTAACTTATCTTTTCAATTATGAAAGTGAGGTTGGTTTCTACCAATTAACCCCTTGTGTTTCAAACATCCAAATAAACTGATTAAGATCAGAGGTTGCCCATTTTTCTCCTTGAATTAAGCCAAAATGTTAATTAAGGCTAAATTTCCAAAACTACACATTTGTCCTTAAGGCTCTTAATCCAAATGAGTTTAAAATTTTTATCCTACCTCATTCATGGGTCAATTAAGACATCAGAGGAGAAAATTTGATTTTTTTTAATTTAATTTAATTTATATAATTATTTTCATTAAAAAAAATTCAAAGAAAATTTCTAACTTGACCAAGGTAAATCCTAATTCCTTAAATTTTTTACTAGAGGTAGACCTAGACCGGAGAAGCCTTTAGACCAAATTTCGTGATTTTTTTAATTTTATTTGAGTTTTAAGAATTATTTTAATTTATGGGGTATTTATCAAATATAAAATATTTTAAATAGAGAAAATTAAGTTTTATATTTTTTATAAATCCTCCTGAGGTTAGAGAACTCAGAGCAGAAAATTTTATATTTTTTTGAGTTTTATTTGATTTTGTGGAATTATTCATCGTGAAAACCCATTTTAACCTTAAAAAATTATTTTTGAGCTTTGAAATTCATTATCTTTATTTTACAAAATCACAAAAAAATATTCTAATTGTTCTTAAGTGCTTAGGAAGTAATTTAGAACATTTCTTTCTAAGAATTTTATTATTTTTGTGATTTTTATGGATTTTTTATTATTTTAATATTTAAAATAGGATAAAAAAGAAGTTTTTAGTTTAAATGCCATTTTATTTTAAGAAAAATATCCGTGATCATAGGGAATTCAAAAAACTAGTTTTTATAAATTTTTTAATTATATTTTGCTTTTTCAAAATCACTTAAATGAAAAAAATTTTCTTTATCTTTAAAAATCAACTTAAGTTACCAAATGAACTCAAAATGCTTTCGAATTTTTATGGTGAGTTCTCTGGATCCTAAATAATAGTGGAGAACAAAAATCACATAATTTTGTTGTTTGTATTTTTCAAAATTAATTATCTTTGTGATTTAGGGTTCGTGAATACTTAGTGTATTTTGAATGACTTGACTCTTGAGAAATTTTGTTAAAGTCTCTCTAGTCATCATAAACCTTCTAAAATTTTCTTGAATTATTCTAGGCAACATGCTAATTTCCATGATTATTTTAAGTAAATAATGCAAAAAAACTTGAAAAATATGATTCTCTGTCTAGGAACCTCCTATGACATTGGAAAAATCGGGGAACGTTCCCTAAGGTAGAGACAAAAATATGCTAAAATTTCAAGCCATAGTGTGATTACTACATGCATGGAGAATCAAAACATCCAAATCAGTATTTAATTAATTAAAAATAAAATATGCATCAAATGGACCCTAATTCATTTCCTCATTATTCTGCTCTATTCACTGAGTAATAGGTTATTTTTATTTTCTTTTTATAATTTTTTTATACTAAGATATGGATTTTTAAAGTTAGGGGTATTTAAATAAATAAGAAAAATACATATTTATCTATTTAAATAAGGTGACACCATGTAGGTCCTAGGAAGCTCTGAATTCCACGCGGCGCGCTCCCATTTAAAGCTGCCATCCACATTAACAACCACGCGTCCAGTTGTTTGTGTAAGGAAGCATTGTCCGGCTTCATCTCAACCGTCCATTGGATACACGCGCGATCAAACGACTCTCCGTCATCGTCCCCGATAGCCTAGCCTGAGAACCGTCCATCTTCTAGCCTTAAGATCTCTCTCATTTCTTAAATAAATTAGATGAATTTTTTTTTAAAATGCTAATCTATAGTAGACAAACACATCCATAAGGTGATTAAGCCATCAAATTAACTCTAAGCAAATGGAGAATCAAAAGAGGCTTGAGAGGGGGAGAGATGTGATACCTTCGCTATGAGAAGTGATGCTTTGAATAGAGAGTCTTGGCATGTTCGTTATGATCCAAAGAGGTTATGGATTGAGTCTCTGGTCTTAGTGTAAGGCCTAGGTATGATTTCGATCACGGTCATATTTTTTTGTTGGTCTAGAGCTATGGTAGAGGCTCTGTGAGAGTGGAGTAGCAACCACCATCAATAAGCCATGGACCAATGCAAACCCCATTTTGGGTCCTCTATGTAGTGGTCTTAGCTAAACCCTAGCTCAGGTCTAGTGGGTTTATGGGACTACCTACAGGAGTCTCCCAAAAGTATCAAGGGACCAGAGCCTAGAAATTTTGGGTTTAGGGTAGTGAGTGATTGAGTGTAAGTGATTGCAAGTGAGTGTCTTGGCCCTAGACCAACACCCAGGGTCAACCCTAAGGCCCAGGAGTCCTAAGGTGACTCATCTTGAGCTCCCCCATAATGAATCCACCTATTAACTGCTAGAGGTTAGGAGCAATATGTGGAACTTCAATAGGAGAAAAGAGGACTTGTAGAATTTCTAATGGTGAGGGTTCCTTTACTGGTTTTCTAAGAATAGTCAGTAAGAAAGTCTTATGGCTAGATCTTAGGCTACTAAAGAGGAAAAACTAAACCTCAACCAAAAGTGAGGTCCTATGGCTAGACCTTAGGCTACTAAAGAGGAAAAACTAAACCTCAACCAAAAATGAGGTCACTATGGCTAGACCTTAGGCTACTAAAGAGGAAAAACTGAACCTCAACCAAAAGTGAGGTCAAGTCATATGGCTAGACCTTAGGCTACTAAAGAGGAAAAACTGAACCTCAACCAAAAGTGAGGTCAACTAGCTCCAAACACACAATTCCTAACACTTAACTTAATGCCACTCTTCATTAGAAGGAATGAATTTAGCTAGACCCTAGGCTACTAAAGAGGAAAAACTAAACCTCAACCAAAAATGAGGTCAACAAATTTAGACCTTAGGCTACTAAAAGGGAAAAACTAAACCTCAACCAAAAGTGAGGTCAACAAATGGTAATAGGTGAGGTGTGTTGGGCAAGCACACTGCGCGTATTGGTGTTGACCGATGAGATCAACAAAAACCAATGCAAAATCCTGAGTCAATAGAATAATGTGAATAAGGTTTCACATTCACACTCGCAATGGGCTTTACTGGCTTTAAGATCTCCTCGTAGCTATCAAATCTAACTCTATCCTTCTCGCATAATGAAAAGCTCAAGGATGTGAATCCTAGACCTGCAGTAGTAGCAATGACGGTTGAACTGGTAATAACTCCATGATTCAAAGCTCTAATATCAATAAGCTTGAACTATTAAATACAATAGTTCAAGGTTGCTCGATCTTGAGTCAATTCAGTAAAATGATTTGTAGGCAGCAGGCGAGCATAAATAAAATATTGTCATGCTTTTGCAGTGGAATCCAACTTTGAAGCATAAAAGTTTACTCCTCTTTCATTTATTATCTTTCATAGCCCTCTCCCAGTAGTCAAAGATTAAATAATCACATCTAACTCCTCCTCAATAGGACTATAGTTCAAATAAAAACACAAAGTACTTGTGGGCAAATGATAAAACTGATTAATTACCTCAGGAGAAAAAGACACTGTCTTCCCCATCACCATGACTTCTTCTTCATCAGCTTTAGGGAGATTTGAATAAAAATCCCGCAAAATAGAAATCACTATGACAGCAGAAAAATAACAGAACCGCTCCCAATGGGGGCGAAAAATCAAATATTCCATTGCTCCCGGACTTTTAAAACACCACTTAGGAATCAATTTTCATGATTGTAGTTGATCACTGTATCGGTCCCAAGCTCTCGAACTGACAAACATGTTTGAATCAAATCGAGCCTTCCCCATACTTCTCTTCATTCTTGGTGTCATTTTAAAAAATATGTATAAAATTAAAAAAAAATTTCACATTCAACTCCAAATCACTAAACTAAACTCCTAAAAGCTTAAACTAAAAAATTCATGCCTTTTCCATAAATTTTTCTCAAATTTTCACCATGAATAGTGATTTTCGGGTAGCTCATGAATGTGCTCAAAATACATGGTGAAAATAATTTTTTTTTGCATATAAGTGAAGCTCTTACCTCAATGATATCAAATCTAGCAATTTTTTCTTCAAATAACCAAGAAATCATCAAATACAGTAAGCCCTAGCTAAGAAATCATGAATGACCCGAAGAAGAGGATGAAGTGAGGTACGAAAATGGTGTTTTCGGACCAACTTTTCACTTTAAACCATTCGCAAGCTAGTTTTCGTGAATCGAATGCTAAGTGCAAATGGTTCGACTTCAGTTTAAGCGGTGTTTAAGCTCGAGTCATGACCCTTAGGTGCTAGTGCACAAATTTTCATTTTTTTTATTTAAGGGAAATGTACTCCTAGCCTAAATAAACCAACCCTATATGGTATCATAAAACTTTATATACTATTTCCTTCCCTCTTAACTCTCGTCTTACTGAAGATTCACCAAACTTGACTAATTGATTAAACACACAATAACACGAAAATTCACACAAACAAAACACTTATATTCTTTCATAAACGAGTAGAAATATTTTTAAATACATAAATTCTCATTCCAAAAAGTCATGGATAAGAAAATTCCTTAAACAAACACAAGACAATAATCACATTAATAATATACTAAATACACTTAACCTAAAATAAAGATTAAACACACTTAACAAAAAATAAAGGACTTAATATCACTCTCCATTTGGTGGAACAAATACTAGCCTCTCATTAGTCTCTCCTTCAGCAATTGGAATGTATTTCTGAAAGAACGGATGATGATTAATAACTCTGGTTGAATCTTCTTCAATCCACTTATTCTTCATGTACATAGCCTTGTGTGCTTCCTCTCTTAAACTGGTGTGGCTAAACTGCATCTTACGTTTCCATCTCATATGATCCAGATGTGTGTTAACTTTCATCACTTTTGCTTCAATTGAAGCCACGTTAGCCTCAATTTTAGTGATTTTCTCTGCTATCCTATCGATACTAACAGCTATGAAACCATCATACAACTCTTGCACATTCTGACTAATAAACTTGTTTCTCATTACTTCATCCTTCTTCTTCAAATTTCTTTTCCAACATGACGTTTTTCAAAACTCTTCTCTTCTCTCTTAGAATTTTAGGGTTAAATGGAGGTGTGGTGAGATTTCTACTCATACCCTTCTATTGATAGGCTTTAAGCTCTTCCTAAAACTCTTCAGCACGTCCTAGAACTGTATCTCAAGTTAAGGCCCACAAAATCTCAGTTAAAACTTCTCAAAACCAAAATTCACACATGTTTTTTAACTGTTGCGCTTAAGCACCGGATATTGGCGCTTAAGCGCCTGTGCTCAATTTAGCACAGGTCAACTTAATGTCCAAATGCTCATTCTAACATGTCTAAGTCATATTTAAAGTTCTTAGAATAATCAATAACTCGTTATATAATAAAAAATAATACCAGAATTTTCTAAATCACACACAACAACATAATAATAAAAACAAACACACAGATAACTATGGAGTGCCTCCCACAGAGCGCATGGTTTAACATCGACAGCTTGACGTAACAAATGCTTATTCTGGTTGGTCACCTAAAAAGTAGGATTTCAGCCTATGACCATTAACTTTGAATATTTTATCAGTTTTAAGATCTTTGAAAGTTCTACATAAATCCATTATGATCCCAAACATCCTTACTGTAAATCCCGTAAATCTACCAATTCGTGGGAATTAGGATTTACGTGATTTACGGACGAAATCTGCGAAATCCATATTTATCAAATCCACGCCTTCATCTTATCCAAAATGACCATCTGACAAGATTTAGTTTAAATCTTGCTCTAAATCCGTTACCAAACAGCCCATAAAGAAAAAAGATATGGGCTTAAAGCTAATCCTTGACGTAATCCAACAGAAATAAGGAAACGTTTGGTCATTCCTCCTTCTAGTTGCTAAACCTTAAACCCTAAACCCAAAACACATTCTACCAAATAAATGAAAAAAAGGGAAATTTGCATACATTCCATTCACTACCTAAGTATTTACAGATCTAACACCTAAACTTCATTTTTTACAATACCCAACCATATATGTGAGCCAGAGCTATGAGACGCAGAGCTATGAGACGCAGAGAAGGAAAGTGGTGGTCAGTCCCCAGAGCGGTACGATCTTCGGAGCTGGGGTCACAAGAGCGGTGAAGTCACCGGGAGAGAGAAGGAACAAGGCACCAAGGCGAGACCGAGAGGGGGGAGGATTAGGGCAAGACAGGGAGGGACACAATTTTGGCGGTATAAATGATTAGTCTGATGGCTTATAAATAGCTTTTAAGTCATCGTTAATTAACATTATTATCGATAGAAATTCCAGACACTTACTAGAAAAACTCATCGATTAACACCCGCCCAATGACGGGTTCATAAATAACCGACAAAATATGACCGTTGGTTAATATTTGCTTATAACCGATGATATCATGCCTCGATAGTAATAAAAACCATCAGAAAAATATTACTATTACTAAACAACAACATGTCCTATAGTTTGCAGTCACAAAAAACCCACCCTATAAGCCATCACAATGCAGTCAGAAAATTGGGCATTTTTTTCGACTTATATTTAGTTCGTCTGTTTTAGCGTTTTTTCTTGTAGTACTTTTCTAATAAAGCTATGCAAAAAAACATAGATTAATGGGCATTAATCACCTCCTAATTGCTTGATAATTTTGACTAAGCCCATAAAAAATCTTACAAGTGAGATATTATATTTAATGGGTATGCCAAAAATTATGAGTTAATTAGCATGATTTTCTTAATCACTTGCATGCATTTAATGATTTCATAAAGTCATTTGATACTATTATTTAGTTTTCGTTTAATTTACATGATAGTTACTTGGAAAGATTTGACATATGAATTGATTTAGGTGCTCTGTAGTTATTGAGATGTGTTAATGTTAGAGATGAAGGGCTGTCAACTATGATGATGATGGATGGGGATCAAGAGTTAGGACTACTAAAGAAACATTCTGGCTCATGCTTATGATGAAGCACAAACTCAAAAGTTTCATGTGATGTAGTTGGTGATGTAGGATAGGTTGATTATAATGAGCTAGTGATTGGGTTCTAAAGGTTTTCAAAGTATATTGTGAGATGTGGTTTTGTCAGAGTTGTCATAAGAAGCCAATTGCCAAAAGAGGAAGGTGATCATTATTTGTTAAAAACTACATTGAGTGGAGAGAATGTTTGGGATAAAGTGAGCATTGTGAAGGCCAGTTATATGGCCTATTTGTATGACACTAGCAACAACTTTAATAATGTTTTAAAATATTTGCTCAATCTTTTTTTAAGTTATCAAAAATATATAAAAATATACAATGCCATAAAAGGGAGGTTTCCAATTTCAAATATATATGAATAAAATTTTAAAAGGATATAAAAAGAATTTCATTGGAGACTAAAGCAAAAAAGCTAAATGTTTGCAATAATGATGTATTCCTCTAATTATAGGGTAACATTTGATATTTACATTTTAAATTATATTTGTGAACTTTATCATACTCACAATTTTTACAAATGATGATTAAATATGTATTTTTAATCACAACATCAAAAAAAATAATGAAAAAATTTATCTAGCCTGGTCTTAAATACTAATAGTCATACCTTTTGAAGAAATGTCATCGTTAATGATATTACTAAACATTTTTATCACATTTTCTTTCAAAAAATGGCTACACTTTTTGTCTTTTTTAGTCACAAACACTTTTAACCATACCATTTAGAATCATATTAAAAAAAATCATGATTAAAATCCAAAGAAAATCATGATTAAAATCCTAAAAAGCATGACTAAAGGACTATACCAGTTTGAGTTACCAGTGGGGGGTTATATTCAAACTTACATATGACAGGGAGAATATACATGTCACGTTAGGAATGAAAGCGCTAGGACTCACATCCAACTCAAGCGATGATGAAGAAAATGTTTGCTACGTTGAGGAGGGAAGCACTAGGACTCACGTCCAACTCAAGAAGTAATAAGAAAATATGTGTGCATCACGTTAGTAAGGAAAGCGCTAGGACTCACATCCAACCCAAGCGGTGACAAGAGAATATTGTGCTACATTGAGAAGGAAAGTACTAGGACTCACATCCACCTCAAGAGGTAATAAGAAAATATGTGTGTGTCACGTTAGGAAGGAAAGCGATAGGACTCACATCCAACCCAAGGGGTGACATGAAAATATATGTGTTACATTGAGAAGGAAAGCACTAGGACTCACATCCAACTCAAGAGGTAACAAAAAATATATGTACGTTATGTTAGGAAGGAAAGCTCTAGGACTCACATCTAACCCAAGCAGAGACAGGAGAATATATGTGCTACATTGAGGAGGAAAGCACTAGAACTCACATCTAACTTAAGAGGTAACAAGAAAATATTTGTGTGTCATGTTAGGAAGGAAAGCGCTAGGACTCACATCCAACCCAAGTGATGACAGGAGAGTATATGTGCTACATTAAGAAGGAAAGCACTAGGACTCATATCCAACTCAAGAGGTAACAAGAAAATATGTATGTCACGTTAAGAAGGAAAGCACTAGGACTCGCATCCAACCCAAGAGGTGACAAGAGAATATATGTGCTACATTGAGAAAGAAAACACTAGGACTCATATCTAGCTCAAGAGGTAACAAGAAAATATGTGTCCTTATGCAGAAAATATGCAGATTCACACATGTGAATTTGTGGGGAATATGTGAAAAGAATATGAAAATATGAGAAGGAATCAGAATTTAAGTACTGATTCAGAAATGATAATTGAATTTTAGTTATCATATTTGAAAAGAGAGTCGAAAGTCAGGAATCGACCTCGAAGATTAAGGATAGGATGCCATGTTCAATTAAAGGGGGTCTTACACCAATCTCGAAGATGCGGAGTCAAAATTTGGGTACTGACTCCGAGAGTCATATGAAAACAGTGTAGAGAGTTTGTGATGTTGAATTTATATAAATGTGCCATGTGAAAAAGTTAATTTTGTTGAAGAGGATTTGTAGAGTTTTGTGGGGTTTTTTGCAGAATGCGAAATTCCGGGAGGATGTGAAGAGAGTTAATGTAGATAAAGATGGTTATGTTGCACGTACAAACAGTAAAAAACTCTGAAACCAAGAGAATCCACTCAACATATTCATTTTTTTTTTCTTGTTGTTTTTATCACATTTAATTTTTCAAAACATGTCCTTAAAATTTTAATTTTAATTGGTTGATTTTCAAAAGAAATTTATTTTGTTGTTTATTCATTTGTGATTATTTAAATTTTATGTATTGTTAAAGATATGTTGTTTCATTCTTCGTTCATCAAAATTTTGAACCAACGCGTGGTTTGTAGCTTCCATCCATCGCACAAAAAGGCAACTGACAAAAAGGCACATTTCTGAGATAAATTTCCATTAATTTTCTCCAATAAAGATGTCACAGATTCAACATTAACACCTCAAAAAGGTATAAAATAGTCCATGTTGAAGTACATACAGAACATCTCATGCCATGAATACATTGTGGGTTGAATATATCAGATACATATCATGTTTCTATAAGAGAAAGTGAACCCTCTGACCATCTGTATCAGGTACGAGAAGCTCCTGATCGAGCAGACCTTTTAAGCCATGCTCCAGGATAAGAGTTCCCTTCACATGTACTTAGAGGTACAACCATCTCATAGCTTGTACGACAGTAGCTCTTCCAGTTCTGGGTCTGGCTGAAACCCATATGGTATTTTGCTGTCGTCCATCCTATGGAAGGTCACGAACACCCTATGGTGTCGTACCCCTGGAATGCAGTGCTTAGCAACATTTGCCATGTTTCCTTTCAGGACCAAAACTGAACCAACTCGCAACGGAATCTTTACAGTTCCTCTAAACTCGCCAGGGCTGACAATGTCAATCTTTTTCCCAAATAATATATTGCTCTTGCTAAAATATGAGACCGTGTCGAAGGGTCTTACAAAATCATGATGATCAACGTGAGGATGTATGCAGTCTCCCTTGTCATATATGTTGATGATGCAGCTATTTGGGATGCAGGTAGCTGGCAGTATGCTCCATCTGACAATTCCCTTGATCATCAACTTTATTATAGAAGGTAGTGGATCTACTTGGTCATATCTAAGGATCCCGGTGGATTTCCTTGTCTGTCGTTTGTGAAATTATAACAGCAGCCGCACTGAATGGTGATTCTCCATTTTCCTCTCATCCATTTTTTCGGCTCAGAGTATGTTCTATCCATGAGAAGGCATGCTCGGCCTCTATCCCTCAAATCGAAGATGCAGTCGAGAATGCTTCTTTCATCACTCTCGGAGAAAACCCTGGCATATAGCTCCAGGCCTTCTAGTATGTTTACGATTCTTCCTTGGACTTCATCGTAAAATTCATTCTCTTTTATTTACTTTACTTAATTTATATTACTCCATTACACTAGGAGTCGGTAGTTTTCACGGGCGTTCCTCCCCTTGATAATCGATAGGAACCCAAACTGGCGCTGATTGATCTGGAACACGAGAATTAGCATCTAGCGGGATGTACGACCCTGGGCTTCATGGTATATATTGATCTGTCCCCAGTGGGACGTATGACTCATCCATCATAAAATTTGAAGTCTGAGACCCATCGGTGCTGGAGGTATACTCTTCCAATGTACTGAAGCATTGTAAATGTAGAACATTGCAATCCATGCATTCTAGACATGCCCCTGTGGCTGATGTACCTGCAGATATTTCTGCGTCGCACGTCAGGCAACCCTTGCATTAAACATCTGAAGCTAAAGGTGTGTCTGGCTCTATGACGAACCCCGGTTCTTCATCTATAGTGGGTAGGCCGGCAGAAGTTTCTTTCATGTCTGGATCATAAATATGCCCCTCAGGAATAGGGGTGAGTAAGTTGTTTGTCTCTTTCTGACGTCTGCGGTCTTCTCGTAGAAAAGCTCTCTGCTTCTTGTGACTGGCGTTCCTGCGTTGCGTCCTGCAAAGCAAAGTACCTGGCAGTCGTTCGCTATTGGCGGCTACTAAGCCTCCAGCCGGTGTAGCTACCATGGAGGGCAGACGACTGGGCCCTTCCATCGGATCTTGCTCTATTATCACGTTATGGCCTTTGTGTGATGCATTATCTTTGGCGGTCACCCTCAGCAGTGAAGGCAATCCCTCTTTCTTATTGCAGCTGACTACATTTATGAGAGGACCTTTGTAGTCCATGTCGACCTGGTTAAAGTCCATGTTGAAGTCTATGGTACCGCCTTGTGGCGTCATCTCCTCATTTAGTGCGAGGATCCAACCATCCTTGAAAGCAAAGATCAGCCTCTGTCTCGATATTTTTTTGTAGATGACAGGAAAAAATGCAGTGGGCCAAAACTTGGCAAGAACAAGAACAAAACAAAGTATTTATTGAAGTGAATTTTAGCTTATTTTAGTGAAATGAATTATTTATTTATGTATAAATTTTGTTTAAATTTTTGTGGAACATTGTACTCAAAAGTGGAAAGGAAAAAATTTGAAGCTTAAAATTTTTCTTAAAATTTTCATTATATTGAGGTTAATTACAAAATTTCGACCCGGTCATAGACATTTGGCCACATAGATAACCCCAAAACAATCAAAATTTTGAAGTTTCAAAGCAAGCAGAGGCAAACGACATCAGGTTGTGTAATAGATTTTTTAAATATCATCCATTTATTGGTAACATGGGACTTTCACCTAGGAAGTCCACTAACTCGTAGGCTCATCCTGTGTAGACCTCTTTAACGACAAATGGTCCCTCCCAAGTTGGTTCAAATTTTCCACCTATTTTCCGGCATGCAAGAATAGGCCTTCTCAGCACGAGTACAAGGTCACCAACTTTGAATGTCCTTGGGCGGACCAAATTATCATGGGCTTGTACCATCCTCGCCTAGTAAAGCTCCAAATATTGTTGTGCTTCTATCGTTTTCCCTCAAGATTTTCCAGTTCATCAAGTATGAGTTTTGTACTTTCTCCTGTTGTGAGTTGGTTGGCAACAACAACTCTAAGATACGGTGTATGGACATTTAGTGGTAGCACGGCCTCGGACCCATACACAAGCATATAGGCTGTAAACTGAGTGGGAGTCCTGAAAGTCGTCCGGTAGGCCCATAAGGCTTCTAATAGTTTGTTATGTCAATCCCTTGTTTTTTCATCCAGTGTTTTCTTTAAAATCGATACAAGTATTTTGTTGAAAGCTTCAGCCAGACCATTTGCTCTGGGATAGTAAATCATAGAGTATCTCCAATCTATCCCATGTTGATGAAATTGTTGATCTTTGTACTTTTAAAAGTTGTCTCAATGTTAGAGATTATTCTTCGCGGTACTCCAAAACGGTTCAGTCAGACCATTTGCTCTGGGATAGTAAATTGTAGAGTATCTCTAATCTATCCCATGTCTTCTGATGAAATTATTGATCTTTGTGCTTCTGAAAGCTGTCCCATTGTCGGAAATTATTCTTCACGATACTCCGAAATGGTAGAGATTTTGGCTTTTAAAAAATTGAAGGACGTGTTGTGCCATAACCTCACGTAATGGTACCGTCTCTGCCCATTTGGAGAAATAATCTATAGTGGCAAGTATAAACTTGTGTCCTTTAGAAATCTAATGGCCACGAGGAAACAGTTGGGTGCAACACATTCGGAGGCTGGTGTAAGACCATCCCATGCACTTGGTATTGGTGACATTTTCTGGTTGTATCCATGCAGTCGGACATCATTGCTGGCCAATAATACCTAAGTCTTTTGATCTTCATTTTCATTTTTGGCCCTGACTGGTGAGCGCCACGCAATGCGGCATGTACCCCTTTTTACAATATTTTGTGCTTCAGCTCTGCTCAAACACCGTAGCCACATCTTATCGAATGATCTTCTGTAGAAAACGTTTCCCACCAGGGCGTAAGATATGGCCCTTCTTATGATATGCTGTGCTTCAGACTTGTCTTCTGGCAGCTTTCTAGTATGAAAATATTCTATTAATGGCTTGCGACAATCATCATTGATGTCTACAACTGTATTTATTGCTTCTTCTTTTTCAAGCTTGTGTAGAGTTTTGAGATCGATCTGAGACAAGACTTGTTTTCCTTGCACTGTGATTTCAATGGAATCCTTCGAGGGACATGCCATTTCCTTAGCAATTTTTACTAGAGCGTCGACATGGGCATTATCTCCCCTAAGAATCTGGTATAGAGCTACATCAGGAATGTGCTCCAGGAGCTTCTTCATGTACTGATGGTATTCTGCTAGTCTTGGTTTCAAAATTTTGTATTGTCCGGCGACTTGTTGGATAACAAGTTGGAAGTCACAATAGATGGCAATGTTTGTTATATCCACTGAGATTTCCATTCCCAAACCGATGATTAAAGCTTCTTATTCTACTTCATTGTTGGTGCACGTCTCTATCAGGTGGGATGAGAACCTCAACATACCCTTATCTAGTGTGATAATGATCAAACTGATCCCTGCTTTGCCCGGTATAACTATGCCTATTCCTTTGTCTTTTCTGGCTGCTGAAGCACCGTCAAAGTATATCTCACAGCGTTGCGCATTGGAGAAATCCATTTTTAGTATTTGCTCGTCTAGTAACTCATCGTTGAGAGAGGACCTAGCTGGCAGTGGGTGTGTAGTGAGAAAGTCTGCTAGTATTTGTCCCTTGGTAGCACTGAGGGGAAGAAATGTCTGGAGAGTGTTGGTCGAATCATCTGATATTGCAATTGATTAAGTTTCGAGATTAGGGTAATCTTATGAGAAAGTATGTAATGTCTAAGCTTTTGAGCAGTGAAAATGAATGTCAGACAATGCTTCTCAATAGTGGATACCTTATCTCCATCGGTATTAGGCGACGACTCAAGTAGAAGAGTGCATTTTCTTTAACCTCATTATTGACTTAGGCTAAGAGGGCTTCAAGAGAGTTGTCTAAGGCCGCGATATAATGTATCAAAGTTTTTCCTGGGATAGGGGCTGCCAAGGCAGGAGGTGTCATTAAATATTGTTTAACGTCCTCGAAAGTCTGTTGACATTTCTCTTCCAACTTCCCTTGGAAGGAACGTAGTTGTTTCAAGTTGTTAGGAGGATACATTTCCAAGAAAGCTTTAATTTTATCTGGGTCGATCTCGATTCTCCGATGACAGACAACGAATCCCAGAAATTTCTCCGAAGTGACACCGAAGGTGCACTTTAAGGGATTTATTTTAAGGTCATATTGTCGTAACCATTCAAACACGATCCTCAAGTCGTACAAATGGTCTATTTTTCATTTACTTTTGATGACCAAATCATCCACGTAGCATTCTACTTGGTTGTGAATTAGGTCGTCAAAAATTTCTGGCATTGTGCGCTGATATGTTGCTCCGGTGTTCTTTAGGTCGAACGATATCACTGTGTAGCCGAAAATTCCAATCAGTGTTCTGAACGCTGTAAGTGTTGAATCCCTGGGAACCATCTTGATTTGGTTGTATCCCAACTATCCGTCCATGAAAGAGAAAATTTCATGTGTTAAAGTGATATCCACCATCATCTCTGGTATGGGTATTGGAAAGTTGTCTTTTAGACATGCCTTGTTCAAATCTCTAAAGTCAACACAAACACAAATCTGTCCATTTTTCTTCTTAACACATACAATGTTAGCTAACCATGTGGGGTATTGTTCCTCTTTTTCAAAGTTGGAATCTATTTATTTCTTCACCTCAGTGATGACTTATTGTTCTATTTCGAGGCGCATTCTCCTGGAAGCTTGTTTTACTGGGGTTATATTCTTATCCACCCCGAGTTTATGGACCGCAACCTCTGCTGACAGTCCTGACATTTCATCATAGCTCCATACGAAGAAATCTTTGAATTCTGTTAATAGTTTGATAAATTCTATAGATTCTTCGTCATTGAGTAGAGAACTTATAAATGTAGGTCGGGGTTGTTCTTCAGTCCCGAGGTTAATCTCTTTCAATTGATCAATGGTAGAATTAATTTATTTCTCAAATTCTAGCGGAGTGTCTTCTGTTGGTTGATCATTAGAGTCATCTTCTATATCGAGACAATCATCTTCTTACTCACCAGTAATAACCATGCAAAATTCAGAATCATCAACTAGTCCGACTGTACCAATTCCGAGACCCTCTTTCGAATTTGGAGTTCGAATTTTACTATTCCATAATTTTTTAAAAAGTTGAAATTTATCTTTTGGCATTTGTTTTGGTAAGTGTCCTTGTTGAATTATGTTTTGAACACAAGGCGAGAAGTAACCAAAAGGCAATTCCATTAATTCATTAGGATCATCATCCAAATTTACATATCTTTCATGCTCAATAGATGTGGAAGCATGGTAAAATTTAACTGACTTTGTACCAACACTACGGACTTCCTTTACCTCTAAACGCTTGACCTTTTGAGGGAAAATTGGAGTAAGGGTCATAGCATTCACATAATGGTTTATCCGATTATACATTTTTTCATATCCATTCTTTTCTGTATCTTCTAGGGATATCTCTTCCATCTTGTCATCATTATCTCATCTTCAAAACTGTCTTCATCCCCAACGTTGATGGTTGGCCCAGTCCGTTCAACAATTAAATTGATCCTTCCTCATCCACGTCCTTGGCCTCGACCTCGAGTGCGCGAACTAAAAAAACTTTCATCAACTCGTTCTAAGGGAGTGGTGGAAGATCACCGAAGCAGAGTTGAATGGACTCCTCTTTGTAATTCTTCAGAATCTTCATCTTTGTTTGTGATAACTTTACGAGAGAAGATAGTTTTCTGTGGAGGCGCGTAGTAGGCAGCATCTTCGTGGATACCAACTTAATGCACTGAAAATGGTTGTAGGTCTCCTTTGATGCCATTTTCATGACCATCATTGCGGTATTTGATGCACTGGTGTAGAGATGATGGAACCATATTGTGCTCATGAATCCATGCACCCAGTAGAGCGTTAAAAGAGGTCTCGACGTCGATGATATGAAATTTAGAGGTTGTCACGAGTTCTCCAACCATCATAAGTAATGTAATTGATCCGAGGGCTTTTTCGCCCTTTTAGTTGAATCCTCTTAACATCATTTTATTGGTCGTAAGCTCTTGAGCTTCAATATCCGGCCAATGTTCATAGGCTCATCCGGTTAAGAGATGCTCCGGGATTTACTAATACTTTGGACAACATAAATCTACAGATGTTGACGGAGATATAGAGTGGACAATTGTGGTCGGCGATACCGAGCAACAAGTCTTCATCTGTGAAAGTTACCCCATGTTGTTCTTTCAACAAACAAACTTCATTTGAGGATGTGCTAGCCAACTAAGCTAAGAAAATTTTTGGTTTAAGCAAAGCTGAAACTAGAGACTCTCTCATCTCCTTTGAAAGGATCAGAGCGTCGTAGATGCTTAATCGGGCGGCAACTTCCTAAGATGAGATAGTACGATGTAGTCTACTTTGTATGATCCTTTGATTTTGTCTTGATCATGTAGTTCTTCCACTGGTGGAGGATGAGGTATCTCTTCTCGGGTCATTATCTGCTTTCCTTTATCTGTTGGAGCTGTTCTTGGTGGTAATGCTTTTCTGCTCCTTAAGTTAACTTCTGTGATTTCTTCTTCTTAAGATATCATTGTTGAATCTTTCGGTGTCTCTTCCTCTTCGTCGGAAAGATCTAAGTTGATGGTAAGTGGTGTACCGTGATGCTTGAGAATTGGCTCCTCGTTATCGGTGTTGTTGTAAATGGTATCATTGATGCCTTCTTTGGACTTGACAACGAGTTCATCAAACTCGAGTATCATTTGAGGATCCTTTTGGGGATCGAGATCAAAGTTAGATTGGTCATAATCAGTTATGTTATCACTAGAAACAGTTAAAACGTAACTTAAATCACAATCATTATATTCATAAGACCTCGGAGGGACAAAAAGATAATCATACAAAGTCAAGGGTTCGAGGATTTTCTTCCTTGAATCTGAGACAATTAATTTGGTAGAGGCACCCCCCTTTCCTACCCCCCCC
>JXCR01134811.1:37262-79319 GCA_002079205.1 Phalaenopsis hybrid cultivar
CCCCTATCCTCCCCCCCGTGCTATCAATCTTTGTAGTGACTCTTTTCTTCTTCTTATTCGTCCTTGACGATGATGACTTTCCTGACGAAACCTTCACCTTGAGCTTGGTATGCTGCGGACTCTGAATGGAGGCTTACCTTGTTGTAGACTGGATCTTGTTCAGTATTTTCTTTGATGATCTGCTCCAGACCTCATTCCATTCTTCTTCTCTAGTATATGCAGAAGATTGTTTTGATGGGTCCTGTATTTGATTGAGGACCCTCTTGAGTTCATCCCAAGTTGTACTTCATCCATTTGTTCCCGTATACGGATCGATTGGGGAGATTGGCTCCACCGAAATCATATTTATGGAACCTTTTTCAGGTTCTTTTAAAAATTCTTTCAATATTGTTATGTTCTCCTCTATAAGGTTCCTCTCGAGCCAGTTTTTAAAGACGAAGCTTTTTTTATAATGTGCCCAAGCAACTGGTGGTATGGGCAATAATTTGGTTCATTCTTCTTATCCACCTCTTCGCTTCTTTGGATCTGGTAGTTCGAAATCCGGCTTCTTCATCAGACTTTTGAATATTTTAGGTATAGATTCATCTTTGAGGGAATACATCATTTTATTTCGCTCTGACAGGGACATTTTCTTATTCCCAGTTAGAGGTGATCCCTCTTGAGGCGGTCGCTGGTTAGATTATCTACTCTATTTCTGAGCGTATTGTGAAGAAGACTGGTGAGGCTCTTCTGCATATATCTTCATCAACTCCTTTCCTTTGTTGATGGTCGCTACTATTCCTGATTTCTTTTCGAACACTCTGGTCAACTTAGCCTTTTCATGTGGCTCCATGTGCTTAATTTTTTTCTTCAAGACTGCTGGCTTTACTGAGTAGCTTCTCAAAGGATTTGATGGTGAGTCCCTTGAGCATTAAAGCTACTCACCCATGAATGCTCTTGAGTAGAATTTCAATCGCATGATGTTCCTGTAGCTGAGGTTCACATTTGCTAAGGTTTCTCCACCGCAAAATACAGTCCACCAAAGTTTAACTAGGCTTTTATTTTTGCATTATGAGCTCTCCAATAGACACATGATGTTGTGCCCCAATAGATTTTTTCACAAACAGCTATTCCAACTCGGAAAATGTTTTAACTGACCCGCTGGGCAAGTCAGCGTACTAGTCAAAAGCAAATCCTAACAAGCTGCTGAAGAACTGCTGGAAGAGTGGAGCTTCACTATTTCTTGTATTGCCACAGCTAGGTCGGAAATTTGCTATATGCTGTCTAGGATTTCTAGTCCCATCAAATATATTGAATTCTGGGGCCACAAAACCCTTGGGGAAAGGCACGACATCAAATTCCTCTGGGTAAGTTGTAACCTTTAGAACCAATGCACCACCCTTAGATTGGGTTAAGGCATCCCACACTTGTTCAACCATTTAATTGAATTCCTTTTCTGGTATAGCACCTGATGTACAATCCATTCTATGTTGCTCGTCTCTGTTTACTGAAGCAACCTCTCTCCTTTCATATGTGATGTGTATGATTTCCGGCTGATTGACCTCTGGAGAAGCAAATTGCAGCACTTGTGATTGCCCATGAATGATGACCATAGCGGTCATGACTGCGGTCATTTCTTCTATTCTTTTCTCTAGTAGACTAACTTGCTCATCCCTTAAGAGGACAGCCCTACGCAGTTCATCTACTGCATTGTCTACGGTGTGAGGTTGAGCCTCGCGCGCAGATGTGGCGGCTCTAGTTTCAATTACATGGACATCCATGAAATCTTCCTCCAAGTAATCATTGTAATCAAAATTTTCATTGTCCCCATCGATGGAAACTCTCTGTTCTCGTGCTAACTCGAAAATCTCGATCCTAAGTTTCTCAACTTTTTCTTTAATTATTGATTCCTTAATCGCTTTATAATCTGGAGGACCCTGATGGACATCCTCTACTTGCTCTTCCATCTCGATGGCTATTATTGCGACGATGTCAGATATTTCATACCCTAGTTTCATTTCTTGTTCTTGTCCTACGGCCTCACTGGACTTTATCGGTGCAACAACCTTGGGTACCCATACCTTTTTCTTTTTCTACTATGATGTCTCAGGATGGAGTGTCTTAGTAGAAACATCGGTAAGTCGAGGGAAAGTATGCTCCCCGTGGTGTAGACCGGATATAATTTCAGGTAATCGTCTTGTCTTTGCCTTTGAGATTGTAGAAATATCTCCATAATGGGTGACGGGTAAGATTTTTGGACCCGGTCTCGACTTAACCGGTCGACGGCCTGTGGTCCTGGTGGCAACATAGTCAGTAGTAATCTCTATGGTATCAACTCTGTTCCCTAAACAGAACCAAACGGGGATGCGAGTAGGTGGCACTCCAGTTGTCTTGTGAGATTGTCTGGCGGACTTGATATCCTTCAAAATTTCCTTCTTCAGTCGTGGGGAAATTGCATCTCCCACTCGTTTAAGTAACTTGCTAACCGAACATCCTTCTTTGGTAGCTAGCTATTGAAAACTGCACTAACTCAGGTGATAGAAGTGAATTTCTTTCCTTCCTCACCATGTCCATGAAGTAGTGGTAATGCGGGGATGATTTTCCGGATACTCTCGTATCCATAAGTATCCGTCAGAGGATGGAATCTACTTCCTCATAGGAGTTGATAAATTTCCGGTAACACTTCTTCAACTTGATGAGGCTCCTCCTCAACGGGTGTCTCCTTGGGAGCCTGAGCTTTGATGGCCCTCCGAACCCTTCTGTTACGGTTCATTTTTTAGAGAGAAAAGCTCATCCCCAACGAAGTCACCAGAAGTTATTGGTTTTATTTTTGGTTGGGGAGTTGCCCGTAAGAAGCTGTCGGTCACCGGAATCTAAATCTTGTTGCCTGCTTCGGAAGGACGCTTTAATTTACATATATATTTAGTTTTAGAAAAATAGGAAATCAAACTGACCCCATATTTTTCATAGTTTAAATGAAAGACTTTTGTACCACAAATCCTATATCTATCCCGAAGGATAAACACAAGACTTGAGGATGAAGCTCGATCAAGTAAACTAAGGAATATATGACATCCGTTTGGTCTGCGAAACATTTGTATTTTCCAACAAGTTACCCTATTTAATATAAAGAATTAAATAGGGTTTATATTAAGCTGAGTGCAGACATGTTTTGTATAAGGGCAAACACCTATAGTTAAATACATCTTAAATGACCGAAATCACCTAAGAGGACTCTCGATACAAATCAAGAAGTATTATCTTCAAGGAGTTTCAAAGGGTAGGACTTTTCAATGAGATCGGACGTAGAATTGTGAAACTGGATTGGTTTAAATTTGGAACATTTTGTTGTTGAGTCCAAAGGAGGAAGAACTAGGTGATGTCATGGATCTAGAGGAGAACCTCGGTGACTTCTCAAGCTATCCTAATGTTTGGCTTCAGTGTGAGGAGAAATATTTAGGTGTTTCATCCTACCAATTTTATTGGTTAGTTCTTATATTCATATGAAATGATCACACAAATAGCCTAAAAGATACGATGATTTAGGTCGTGACAAACGATAACCTCAGAATCCTAAGAAGAGTTAGGGTTTATATTCTATAGTAGGGCTATACAAAGGTCTAAAGATAAGGTGAGGATTTATGTTGCATAAGCAAGCAAGCTCGAAGTCCTACGGCTTTGTTGTTTATATCTAAAAAAGGAAGATTGGATTAGTTGGGGAAGACAGGTTTTGTTGTTGAAGATGGCCATGATGCCCGCCATGCTAGCTCCAAGCTCCTTCCTGCAATAAGTTTGAGTTTTCTAGTGTGTCAAATAATGATGTCAAATCAGGTGGCCCTATGGTCAAAGTTCATTAAATTTTATGGTGGCATGTTAAAGTTGATTAGAGCAACACCGGTTAGGATCCTACGGTTCCCTCGTTCTGGTACTACTATTTTCTATTGAATTCAATTAGTCCAAATGAATTTACTAAACTCAACTTAATGGGTTCCATAATTTCATTTAGACTGTGGGAAGCCTCATTAGCACTCGTAGGTTACCTCCTCCGAGGAATTCCCAATCATTCGATAAAGACATCTTAATTTAGTTGCAATTATAATTTTGTGTGATGTTTGTGATTAAATTTTGAGTTGTTTTATATTTTGAATGTTGTGGAGATGAATTTTATCTTGGTTGATTTTAGTTTTAGTTTTGGTTTTGGTTTTGTGGCTACCCTAGCAGTTTTGGTTTTCATGCAGGGTGACATCATTGTTTAGCATGCAAATTTGTAGGTATAAAAGTACAGTATGAAGGTACAAGAAAGACAATGCTAAAAACTGTAAACGCATACCTAGTGAGTCTTCTCTTTCCACTACCTGAAACTCAAAAGGCATGTTAAGGCAGTTTATATGAAAAGGGGAAGTAAAATTTTGATGACCTATCTAACCCTCGGTCATATCTCGGTGGGTCCTTAGGAGTTTAATTAAGGATGATGTTGCCAAGCAAAATATATTAAGTTTAGTAGATTTCGAGGTATCCAACATATCTAGAGAAAGAAGCAGGTCCGTGCTACTCTCTCGCTTCTTGGTGGAAAATCCCGAGCTCTCAACAAATTTAGAGAAAGAAGCAGGTCCGTGCTACTCTCTCGCTGCATGGTGGAAAATCCCAAGCTCTTTTTAACTTATTATGTTGCTTAATAATTCATCCTATAAACACCCGTAATTCTCAATGAACATTGATGTATCAATTATCCCTAAGAGTAAAATAATTATCATCTGTAATTTAATTTTGAAAATTATGTGGGTGAAGACTTTTAAAGAGGCATGTTAGTGTTATTGGAACACTTAACCAAATTTTCGTCCTAATTGGGCTTGTAGTGTTTGAAAGACATCTTAATTTTAATTGATATTTACTTTTCTAATCCTCATTTAAATGAAACTTGATTTAGAATAAGTCACTACTAAGCCCTTAAGACCTATGTGAGCATCTTAGTTAGTTTTGAAAAGGTTATACTTTAGGTGGTCATGATTCATGATTTGAATTTTATTTGAAAATCAAAATAAGGGTATTAAATTGGTTAATTATTAACTTCAAAAGTCATATCCCTAAGTCCTGGGTTCATTTTATTGTAATAAACTTCTAAATTTTAATAATTTAGAAATTTATTAACCTGTCTTTTCAATTAGGATAGTGAGGTTGGTTTCTACCAATTAACTCCTTATATTTTAAAAATCCAAATAAACTGATTAAGATCAAAGGATGCCCATTTTCCTCCTTGAATTAGGCCTAAATATTAATTAAGGCTAAATTTCCAAAATTACATATTTGCTCTTAAGGCTCTAACACTTCATAATTTATCAAATTTAATCCAAATGACTTTTAAATTTTTATCCTACCTCATTCATGGGTCATTTAAGACATCAGAGGAGAAAATGTGATTTTTAAAAATTTAATTTAATTTATATAATTACTTTCATGCAAAAATAGGATTTTTCAAAGAAAATTTCTTACTTGACCAAGGTAAAACCTAATTCCTTAAATTTTTACTGGTGGTAGAGCTAGACTAGAGAAGCCTTTAGACCAAATTTCATGATTTTTTGAATTTTATTTGAATTTTGAGAATTCTTTTAAGTTATGGGGTATTTATTAAATATAAAATATTTTAAAAGGAGAAAATTAAATTTTATATTTTTGAAAAATCCTCCTGAGGTCGGAGAACTCAAAGGAGAAAATTTTAAATTTTTTTTAGTTTTATTTGATTTATTGGAATTATTCTTATTGAAAACTCATTTTAGCCGTTAAAATTTATTCTTAAGCTTTGAAATTCATTATCTTTATTAGAAAATCAAGAAAAATATTCTAATTGTTTTTAAGTGCTTAGGAAGCAATTTAGAACATTTCCATGAATTTTATTATTTTTGTGATTTTTATAGGTTTTTAATTATTAAAATTTTTAAAATATGCTAAAAATGAAGTTTTTATTTTAAATACATTTTATTTTAGAAAAATACCTCTGATAAAAAAGAATTCAAAAAGATAATTTTTTAAAATTTTTTTAGTTATATATTGATTTTTTAAAAACATTTAAGTGTAAAAAATGTTATTTATCTTTAAAAATCAACTTAAGTTACCAAATGAACTCAAAATTATTTGGAATTTTTATGGTGAGTTCTCTAGATCCTAAACAATAGTGGAGATAAAAAATCAAGTCTATTTGTTGATTCTATTTTCAAAATTAATTATCTTAGTGATTTAGGGTTTGTGAAGATTAGGTATATTTTGAATGACTAGACTCATGAGAAATTTTCTTAAAAGCTCTCTAGTCATCATAAACCTCCCAAAATTTTCTTGGATTTTTCTAGGCAACATCTTAATTTCCATGATTATTTTAAACAATTGATGCACATAAATTTAAAAAATATGATTCTCTATCTAGGGACCTCTTCTGACTTTGCAAAAATCAAGGAACGTTTCCAAGGCAGGGGCAACAACATGCTAAAATTTCAAGCCATAGTGTGATTACTACATGCATAAATAATCAAAACATCTGAATTAGTATTTAATTAATTAAAAATAAAATATGGATCAAATGGACACCAAATCACTTCCACATTGTTCTACTCTATTCATTGAGCAAGTGAGTAGTTTTATTTTATTTTCGTGATTTTTCTATACCAAGATATGGATTTTTGAAGTTAGGGGTATTTAAATAGATAGAAAAAATCCATATTTATTCATTTAAATAGCGCGGCGCCATGTAGATCCTAGGCAGCTCTGAATTCCACGTGGCTCGCTCCCATTTGATGCCACCATCCACATAAGTAGCCACACATCCTGTTGTTCGTGTAAGTGTTGTCCGACTTAAACTCAACCGTCCATCCGATACATGCGCGATCGGACGACGCTCCGTCATCTTCCCCGATGGCCTAGCTTGAGAACCGTCCATCTTCTAGCCTTATTTTTTTAACCAAATTGGATTTATTTTTTTTTAAAATGCTCGTCTAGACTAGACAAACATGTCCATAAGGTGATCAAGCCATCAAATTAAATATAAGAAAATGAAGAATCAAAAGAGGCTCGGGAGGGGGAGAGATTTTATACTTTTGCTTTGAGAAGTGAAGCTTCGATCAGAGAATCTTGACACGTTTGTTGTGATCCAAAGAGGCTAGGGATTGAGTCTCTGGTCTTGGTGTAAGGCTTAGGTATGATTTCAATCACGACCAAATTTGGGTGTTGGTCTAGAGCTATGGTAGAGGCTCTATGAGAGGGGAATTTGATGGGGCTTAAGTTTCTTTCATTGTTGTGAATGTATGGGTGAAGTTAATTTGAGTTTCGTAGACTGTGGAGGTGTATTGGGCTCTGTTCTGATTTTTGACAAGATTTCGAGCTCAAAATTGAACTCGGACAATGGAAATTGGTGAGGGAAAAAAATTGGAATGCACTGAGGGGATCTTAGGGAAGCTCTGTGGTCAGTTTGGGAAGGTCTCTCTAAGAAATTTTCAGCACCACCTCCCATGGCCGTTGGAGGTGCTTTTTATAAAAATGGTTAAGGGGTGGCTATCATGGCCAATTAGAGGGTGCATTATGCTACTTTGGTGGAGGGCAGAGGAGTTCTACAATTTACTTTTGGCTGAGCTGGCCTCTAGGTTTGATTTGGGTGAAATTCCACGGGGGCGGCTCTCGGTTTTGAGCTTCTCTGGTGACTAGGTCGGTCGGCCGGCCATGGCAGGGGGAGGTGGCTAGGAGCTCAGGGCATACATGAGAATTTGTCAAAGCAATTTAATGCAATAGGGTTTAGTTTTGGTAAGTATATCTTAAGCATGTGTATTTTTGGAAATAAGATCCCTTAATTTGTGGGACTTTTGGTCCATGTCTCATCTAACTTGGGTTAGATGGGTTTTGGCTACGTCTTAGGGTCTAACCAATGGATAAGGTGGAGTTAATCTGATTGCTTTAAGGTGGTTTGGTCATGTTTAGTGCATGGGTTAAGTGGGTGCCAATGACTAAATCTTTGGTTTGGGCTAGTCTAGCCATGCCAATTGGCTCAAATGAATATTTTGTTTGGTGTAGATGATCATAAGGAATAATTTTGGTGAAGGATGCAAGTGGTTTTGAGTTCAATTGGATGTTCAATTTGAGGGATTTTTGGATTATGATCAATTTAGTCATGTTGGGCTAAGTTTGGGTCTAGTTTGGGCTAGCCTCGGGCTAAGTCCAAATTAACTATTGCAAATGATCAATAGGGACTCCACAAAGCGTTTTCAACATGAATTGGGTGCCAATTTTGGGGTTAAGGCATTCAATTTCGTGAAATTTGGGGACTTAGCCAATTTGGGGATAATTTTGGGGCTTTTGGGTTTAAGTCCAAATTAAATCAAAATTAGGCTTCACCAAGGCCAATTGAAGGTCAATTTTGATTTTTCGAATGGTTATGAAGCTTTTACAACATAAATTGTGGCCAATTGACAAGGCTATGGTTTAATTTTGGTGAGATTAGGTCATGTGTCTAAAATTAGGGGGTTGACCCAAATAAAAAATTGGGTTCAAATTATGGACCAATTGGTCTTGAATTTGGTCTAGATTGGTCACATCAAGGATGAATCTGAGTTTAGAATTGAAATTGTGGGGAAATTGAGACCAATTGGATAGACATTTGAGGTAATTTGGGGAAAATATGGGCCTTTAAAGGGCAATTTGGGGGTTTTGCTCAAACATGGTCAAATTGGCCAAATTGGGTCATGTGATTGTTGAGAAAAATGAAATTAGGAATATTTGGGGGGTTTTAGAACTTTTTGGGATTTTTTGGAATTTTTGGAATTTGGGGTAAGGAGGGGTATTTTGGTAATTTGGCCAATTTTTGTGATTCGAATAGTTTGGGTGTTTTCAAGGTGTTTGAAATGATTTTTGAACCAAGTTGGGTATTTTGGGTGGATTTGGAAATTTTGGCCAAATTTGGGGTCCCAAAGGTATATAGGTAATTTGGGGGAATTTAGGGGCAAAAGGCTAGGTTGGGTGTCTTGGTAGAGTTGGAGTGCCAACCACCATCAATAAGCAATGGACCCATGGAAACCCCATTTTGGGTCCTCTATGTAGGGGTCTTAGCCAAAAACTAGCCCATGGCTAATGGGTTTAGGGGAGCACCCACAGTACTCTCCCAAAAGTATCAAGGAACAGAGCCTAGAAATTCTGGGTTCAGGGTAGTGGGTGATTGTTAGTGTAAGTGATTGCAAGTGAGTGCCATGGCCCTAGACCAACACCCACGGTCAAACATAAGGTCTAGCAGTCCTAAGCGTGACTCTTCTCGAGCTCCCCCATAACAAATCCACCTACTAAGTGCTAGAGGTTTGGACCAATATGTGGAACTTCAAGAGGAGTAAAGAGGAGTGAGCAATTTCTATTGGTGAGGGATCCTTTTAAAGTTTTCTAAGAATAGTCAGTAGGAAAGTCCTATGGCTAGACCTTAGGCTACTAAAGAGGAAGACCTCAACCAAAAGTGAGGTCAATAAATGGACCCCCAATAGGTGGGGTGTGTTGGGCAAGCACACTATCAACCAAAAGTGAGGTCAACAAACTTCTTCTCCTTAAATTTTGGATTAATGTTAAAACCTAGAGGATACGTAGCTTTATAATTACTATTCCCTTAGCTGTTCCAGTTTCCTAATGAGTTTACTTGATTGTTCCCCCATTGTTGATTACTACCTCTAGAATTATTCTTCTAGTTAAATTTTTGGTGGTTCTTCCAACCTGGGTTATAATAGTTTGAATATGGGTATTCTACTTGTTGTTTATGTCATTCAAAGTCTCTAATGAAGCTTGAGAGTCCACCATTTAGCCCAATGAATTCTCTTCAATCATGGAAATTGGTTGATAAAAATTCATTCCAAATTGGTCTAACTTCTTTGAAATTGCAGCAACTTGATTTGATAACATGACAAAAGCATCAGTTTCATTAATATTGGTTACTTTTTTAAGATTTACCCTTTCAGAAGGCTATTGAAATTTATTAGTAGTCATTTCTTCAATTAAAGCATAAGCATCATGAAATGGTTTTAACATTAATGAACCACCACCAGTAGCATCGATAATAGATCTAAGAGATCCAGCTAATCCATTACAAAAAGTTTGAATTATTAACCAAATGTGTATAGCATGTTGTGGATACTTTCTTAAGAGTTATTTATATCGTTCCTTTGCTTCATAAATAGATTCCACATCAAACTCACAAAAAGATATAATATCATTTCTAAGCTTTGCAGTTTTTAATGGTGGAAAACAATTAGCAAGAAATTTATGCACTAAATCACTCCAAGTTCTGATAAATCCACGTGATAACAAATGTATCAATATCTTAGCATTATCCCTCAGCAAGAAAGGAAATAATCTAAGTCTTATACCATCATCTAATACACCATCATATTTAAATGTAACACATAATTCTAGAAAATTGACAAGATGTAAATTTGGATCTTTGGTTGGTGCTCCGCCAAACTAATTATTTGATTCCATTTGGATAATAACAGGTTTAAGTTAAAATTAATTAGCCACTACAATGGGTTTTTAAAAACTACAATGATGTTCATCCACCAAATGGTTTGCATAATCTCTTAAAGCCTCAATTCTTCAATATTTTGATTATTTTGATTTGCTATTTCTTGAAACGTTTCAGTAATTTTTAATTTTTAAAATTTTCTAATAGTTCTTTCTAACTCAAAATCGTAAGGCACAAGTCATATGGAACTTGATCTACGCATACATTGCTATAAAACATTAAAATAAAAATAAAATAAAATAAAAATGCACAAATAAGAACTTATTATAAAAACAACACTACAATAATTCCTTTAATAAATCTTAAAGTTTAAATAAGACTTTATAAAAAAATAAATTTTGCTTTCTAAAAACTTCTTTTGAAAATTTTGCAAATTTTTAAAATTTTACTCAGCAACGGCACCAAAATCTTGATCCTGGCTGTCTATATTGACGTAAAATGCGATGTACGCGATTATATGTTTAATCTACTTAATAGTGATTGACAATTTGCAACAAAGCAAAAAAATTGATCCAAAATAAAAGCTAGGTAAATCTTTCACTATGAAGCAAACAAGAATGCAGTTATATTATTTAAATATGGGATAATACGCAAGTATACGGATCGTTATCCCTGAATATCGAACCCATAGGGAAAAGCAGCATGCAATTTAGAAATTTATAAATTTTAGATGACAAAAATCTACTTAACAAAATATTCTTACTTAAACTTAGGATGTTATAATAAGAATGAAAATTTGACTCTTTTTGTAATTTTTGGTTGATGAAAATAAATTAAGAAATTAATTAACTTAACTAACTACTTGTTAGATGAAGGCTATAAAAGGAAAATATGTTTTTTCTTATCATGAATTAGTAATAAGTATAGAAATTCTATTGTGGAAGTATGCTAAATGTGTTGTGTCAAATAAAAATGATTATATTCTTTACCCTTACCAGAGATGCTATAAAGAACATTAACTAATCTATAGTTTGAATAGTATTAAAGACCGGTTAAGTAGGGGAGATACTAGATCGCACTCTAGAGTTCATTCTTCTCCCTCCACCTGGGGACTAATATCTTGTATCAAACCTAATACTATAAATCAAATTTGGGGCTTTAGTCTATCACTATAAAGTCCTCTAATTCTACACCCTTGAAAAGTTTATTTTTTAATTTCTTGCACTCAACCCCATGAATTACATTCCCATTTATGAAATTAATTTGTGATTCTAACCATTTGTTGACTGAGATAATACCATCTCGGATCTGACATGTTCTCACAACTGGTATCAACATCTTAATTGGCCAAATCAAGAAGTAGATGAAGTGCAAGGTTTCAAATCATCACAACTTATTCCAACATTGAAGTCTAATACTTTACACACCATCCTTTAAATACTTAATCACTTATCATTTTAAAGAAAAAGATGAAGAAAACTACTCAGAATTCATGTAGAAAACACAACCACACATGAGTTTAAAAGTTGAAATCATGTACACAAACAAGAAATCTAGATTAAAACCAAGTGTAGTCACAAGGATAAACACTTATATCAAATCCTCTCCACCAAATGCCTTGAAGTTCCTTTGAATTCTCTTCATTCACTCACAACACAAACTAACTCTCAAAATAAAAAAAAGTGCGGCGGCGGCTGTTACTTGGATGAATGATGGCTGTAAAATCTGATGGGTGGTTGGCCTCTTCTCTTGGATGATCTCAGTTTTTTTTCTTATAAAAATGCAGGGGTGCCTTCGTGTCTCTTTAAAAAGGTGTCTCCTTAAATGAATCTTCTAGAAGTTGCCTCCTTAAAAGCCAATTGAATGAATTTCCGTGTCCATAAGTTATTTCATACTTTTTTACCAAGATTTGCTTAAAAAATGTCTTCAAAAATTCGTTCAAATTTAATAAATCATCACATAACTACTCCTAATTCTGACCACTTAGGTGCCTCATTTAATTTTTGCATTTTTCTTCATTTTTGCTCCATATTTGACCCTTTTTAATTCCTTTTAGCATTTTTGATCTAGTTGATTGTACCTGAAAGAAAAACGCACAAATACCATTTATTAAAGCTCAATATCTCAAAAATAGGTATTAAAATGTGTATAAAATAGTATATATTTTAGGTGTATCATTACTCCAAGTGAAATAAGGGTGATTATTCCTACTAGGACTATAATAATCAGAATAAGGATTATTAGTTCGTTTGTTTACTGCATTTAAAAATTCATATGAAGACTGAGAATCTATCATTCGTCCTAATTAATTTTCCTCAAGCACAAGAGGTCTTTGAGAATAATTCTTTCCAAATTGATCTATCTTCTTTGATATTATAGCAATTTGAGCAGCCAAAATGGATATTGCATTAGAATCATGAATACTAGCTCCTCTTTCTGGAGTAACACTCTCAGAGTGTCATTGAAAATTATTAGTAGTTATCTCTTCAATTAAAAAATATGCTTCATCGAATGATTTTAACATTAATCATCCACCAGCAACAGTGTCAGTTATAGATTTATAAGATCCAATCAATTCATCATAAAAAGTTTGAAATGGTGTGGGCACTTCCTAAGTAGATCTTTAAATCGTTTTTATGCTTCATAAATTGATTCTCCTTCAAACTAAAAAAAAGATTTGTTATTATTTCTATTCTAAGCAGTTTTTTATCATGGGAAATATTTAGATAAAAATTTTTGTGTTAAATCTCCCGAAGTTCTTATAGGTCCATGTGCTAATGAGTTTAACTACATCTTAGCTTTATTCTTTAATGAAAAAGGACAAACTCTAAGTTTGACGAAAACATTCGACATTCCATCATATTTAAGTGTAGCACATAATTTTATAAAACTAGCAAGATGTAAGTTAGGATCTTCGGCTGGTGTTTTTCCAAATTGATTATTTTGTATCATTTGGATAGTAGCTGGTTTAAGCTCAAATGAATTAACAGCTAACAAAGGGTTTTGTATACACAAATGAATTTTATGTGCTATAGGATTGGCATAATGTTTTAAAAGAATCTGATGATGTTCATTTTAAATTCCAAGATTATTTAAGTTTCTAGCCATTTTGTTCAAATTATCTAACTTTTTTTGTTACTTTTAAATTTTTTTAATAGTTCTTTTTAACTCTGAATTATAAGGAACTAAACCTTGAGATTTTAAATTATGCATACACAAACATGATAAGCAATTAAAATAAGCAAACAAACTAAAAGATAAAAATATTAATTAAATTACAATAAGTTTTTCATTTTAAATAAAGTAGTCTAAATTATAAAGTATTTTACCATTACTCCCCGACAACGATGCCAAAAACTCGGTGCATGTTTTTGTGTTGCGTTGTAAATTTCTTTCAATACTATAATACACACATGACAAAAGAAATAATAAATATGCAGTTTAATCACAATAAAAAAAACTTTAGTATAAATAGTTTTATATTTTAAAATCTTGAAGCTACCAAACTGTAATAATAATGCAAGTATGTGTATTGCTCAAGTAATAAAGGACTCTAATGGAGTCCTAAGTATCTAACCCACAGGGAGTTAGAAATTCTTATGGTTATAATGTAAAATAGAATATTCAAATTACAGAAACTTAAGTACGAAAAACAAATCTAATGTAAATTTAATTTATGCTAAACAAATAGTAGTTAAAAGAACTAGGTTAACTAAACTATTGGCTAACCTTCAAAATTAAACTTACTATGACTAAAAAAAGTTTTGTAATGAAGAGTTCCAATTTAAGAATGCATCCTTCCCCTTTAGAATGAGGTTATGGATTGCAAAGTAATTAAAATCATTTAAATTATATATATATATATATATATATATATATATATATAATTACGTTCTGCCAATTAAAAGAAACCCTATTCTTTACCCTCCGAGAGAGCATAAAAAATATTGACTAATCTAAATTTTGGTCGCTAACTCCGTGCTAAGGTTGAGAGGATATTGGCTCCCACTCTAGAGCTCCCACTTCCCCCTCCCTTGAGTGCTAACATTCTCACCTTAGTTTCCAAAAAAATTGAACCAATTTGGGTATTTTAGTCTGTCACCTCAAAATCTTCAATTCAGTACACATCGAATTATATTTCCCTATTTTTTTGCAATCAAACCCATGGACTACATTCTCACCCATGAAATTGAATGTGACTCTTACCTTGTTGCAGAAAGCATAACCCTTTTGGATCTTATGTTTCTCAACAAATTTTAACATTTCAATTTGCCAAATCAAAAAGTAAATGAAGATTAGAGTTTGAATCATCACAATTTATTGACATTTAAAACCTTACAGAACAAAATTAGTTCTTCACAAAACCACATCTGATTGTAGGGAGAAGGATAAAGAAGACTACTCAGAATTCATGAGATGGATATGACAAAAGATGGATTTTCTATATATAAAAATAAGTTTACAAAACAAAGGAAGGAAAGAACACAACTTATCTCACACTTCTTCTCAAGCAAATACTTTGATTTCCCCTTAAGCACTTTGTCTCTTTACAATCACACTCAATTCTCTCCTATAAACATAATGCAGAAAAAATCTCTTACATTCCCTCCCCTCTTACAACTCTAAAAGAAAATCCTGTCTCTCACACCACACTCTCTCTACAAGACCCCTTAGACCTCTACACCTCTTACTCACGAGACTCCTCCTTTCATTGGGGCGCCAACCTTCTTCTTAAAGAATTCAAAATTCCCTCCTTTTTTTCCAAAAGGTACACCTCTTTACATCAAAAGACAAGTCCCTTCATCCAAGAAACATATCTCTTCATTCAAGAGCCTTTCCAAAGTTTCTAGATGCATTAAATCACTCCATGGGGTGTTTGAATTGTTGGAGCATTCTAGAACTGCTAAAAAATTGTTAATAACTGCCTCACTCTGCTTAATTCTTCACTTGCGCCTCTGGTGCCAGTTTATTGGAGTTTCATGTTGATCTCTGTATTTTTGCTTCTGTGACGCCTCTTATCTAAAAAATGGTGCCTCTGGCACCAGTTCTGGCTCCTTTAGCTCCAGAATGCTGAAAAGCTTCATTTTGACTCCAAATTTTCTCCTTTTTGCTCCTTCTTTCCAAATGCCTAAATCTAATTTACCTGCAACAGAACATGAAAATACCTTTCTTTAAAGTGCAATATCACCATTTTTAAGCATAAAATCTATACATAAAGTTGCACATATTTTTGTTGTATCAATGGGAGGATGGCTTTTCTGTCCTAGGATGAAAGTCATGGCGTAAATTTCTCCAGTTTATTATCTTTTTCAGTTTGCTTACCTGGGTTATTCGGTTTCTCCAAAGATGGGGAGTACAAATTGTGCGATGTGGACGGAGTTGGTGTGAATATATCCGTCAGGTGCTCCTTTCATCGAGCTTTACCCTGTCTCTGATTTGCGGTTCCTGAAGCGATGATCTTCTTCAGCATTCTTTCTTTTGTCAACTCCTCGATCATACTACAAATGTGCCATGGTCATCATCACTGTGGTGCTTAGTTCTTATTGTCTCAGAGAAAGCCCAATTTCTCATTAGTGGTGCTTTTTTGAAAAGTTCCTTGCCTGTTGTCCTCACTTTTGTAAGGACCTTAAACAAACACCAATAGGCAAAACACGCCTTAAGTCAACTACATAAACTCAAGATTCTCAGACACCTTTTCAAACTTACTGATCTTCATGACCACTAAATTCATTCTAGGAAAGAGGATTATTGACATTACCCCTTCTGAATTCACCTAGGGTACCTAAAATTTGGAAAATTTGCATTGATCCCCAATGTCCCCTTTAGGTTCAAACCACATTAACAACCAAAATGGTCAAATCAGCAATGACAAACCCTGATTGGGTTAACCCTTGACCCAATAGTCATCACATTGACCATTTGGTCAACCCTAGGGTCAAATAGTCAAACTTGACCATTTGGTCAATTCTGACTTAAAATTGGTCAAATGACTAACCATAAGACTCAATTGGTCAAAATTTGTCCAATTGGTTAAATTTGGTCAAACTGGTCAACATTGGTCAACTCTTGTAAAAATGGTCGACCTTGGTCAAAATGAACCATTTGGTCAACCCAACCACCAAATTGGTCAAGTTGGACAATTTGGTCAACCCTGACACCAAATTGGACAAACTGGACCATTTAGTCAACCTTACATCCGATTGGCTAAACTTTGGTCAAATGGTTAATTTTGAACCTCATGGTCACCACATTGACCATTTGGTCAATAATAGACCCAAATGATCACCATATGGTTAAGACATTACCATATGGTTAATTTCACTATCATGGTCAACTTTGGTCAACCTTGGTCAAACCCAAGCCATACAATCAAATCCAATCACCCGATGACTAACTCAACGATGACATGATTAAGTCACCCTAGTTAACCTTGGACCTAAATTGGTCAACCCTGGTTAACCATGGTCAACCCTGGTCAAACTTGGTAAACCATGCCATTTTTGGTCAAATTTTAGTCTTTTAATAAAATTATTTTTATTCTCTCAATTAAATAATCATTTAATTAATTACAACTAGTAAAATTAAAATTATTAGACCTAGGATTTAAGTCTAAAATCACAGTGTCATTCCTTCATGGGAACTTGAAAAGAAAATAAGGAGAGAACATCACTCACCTCACTCTCCATCAAATAGGAGAAGGCTTACTAAATTTATTATCTGAACAATGATGAAATCCATCATGATTAAATCATAGAAATAAAAGAAGGAAGGCTATGTGTCATTCTCCTCTAAATCCATCATATGACTCATATGCTTAAGTGGGTGAGTTCAAGCAACTCAATCTTAAAGTTCACACGACCTCTTTAGCCAACCAATGGAAAGGAGCCAAGAAGAAAACCTAATCCTCTCATTAATGGAGTCTCATGATTGATAGCTTAAAAAAACTCATCAATGGCCATCCTTAGCCAGAAAAACTTTTTCTTTGCTATCATGAGCCACCACCAAACCCCTCCAATCAGCCTCTAACTTATCCAAGCTCATCAATGGCTAGAAATAGAGCTCACCCAAGAGCTCTAAAAAAGGGAGGCAAGCATACACTACTTAATCCCTGAGACACTTAAGATAAAAAGTGTTCCTCATACCTTAGACATCAAAACCTTCACAGAATTAGCCTTTGAGATCATACACTTTGCTCCAATTTTGAGTTCCAATTGTAGCGTAATTTTTGGTTTGACAAAAATGTATTCAAAACTCCAAATCAACTCTTACAAAAGTTTCTCTATGCTCTACGAAGGGGTTTCCAATTAAAATTAGCCCTCCTCATTGACTCTAACCCACTCTTAGATGAATTCGTGACTCCATTACATCAAGAATACAACAAGACTCAATTTCATATCAAATTGAATCAAAGGTAAGCTTTCTAAGCTCTTGGCAAAGCTCTAGAACGTTTATAGTTGAAATTTCATCTTCTAAGGCCAAGGTATGGGCTCAAACACTAATTTCAGCTCTATTTTCAAACATTGTGAAGAGAACCATTTCAAAACCCCTACATCTCCATAAAAATGTGTATGTTTTCTTCAGATGAAGCTTTACAAACAATTTCCATAATGTTTCATCAAGAATCAAGTGAGATCTTAAGCTCTAATGATGAACAACTCTCGGTTCATCTCCAATTTGGGACGACGAAATGATGTTGTTCATTTAGATGTATTAGAAATGGACGGCTCCTATCAAGTAGGATCGCAAAACTGTCCATATGAAATAGATATGACCGTAGGTTGTGTATAGCGCGTCCATTGAAATTGCACCGCGTGTGGTTCGACACATCCGAGAATGAGCTAGCGCTTGCTTGATTAATAGAAAAATCAGGATTTAATTAAATCAAGAAATACATAAAGCCTTTGAAAAATCATATCTTCACGAATAAAATCATATAAATATGACAAAAATACCCCTTGATACAGGAAAATGAGGAGAAAATTATGGAAATCTAATTAAAAATTATTGATTAATATTTAATTTTTATTTAATTTATTACTCTCAAGAGTAATTTAACTTAAAATTTTTTTTTATAAATAAAAAAAATTTGAAATTTTTTGGGATGAACCTATATGTCATCGGTAATATTCTCTTATTTTCCCAAGGTTATGAAATTTCCTTACACTAAATGTTTCTAATTTCTATCAAATTTTGTAATTATTTCCCAAAAAAATATAAAAGAATCAAGAAATTGGAAATTAAATCTGAAACTGGTTAGAAAATTTAGAGTGACACTTTTAGCCATTGAAAAATTTAAAATGACATTTCCATCACCTAGGGTCCAAATATTAAATTCTAAATTTATATTTTAAACCCTAAAATTTCTTATGCTTGGATCTTGGCCTTAAATGACACATAAGATTGACCAAATCCTAACCCTTATGTCTAACTCCCAAACTAGATTTAGGGTAAACCCAAACCATAACCAACGTGGGGCTTAACCATCTCTTCAAAACTATTGGGTCTATCCCTTATAGACCCAAAATCAATATTTCAAATGTTGAGTTCAGACTCACATAACACCTGGGTCTAATCCACATCGACTTAGGTTAAAAAATTGATCAAATTCCAAATGGATTCAAACCAAACTCAAATGTTTGGGTTCAATCCAATTGAACCAAAATTTAATTAAACCTTAATTAGGTATAAACCCCAATTAGACCTAATTGAACTTTTTTTTAAGCCTTAATCATAATAGGCTTGACATAAATCCAAATTATACATGATTAAGCCCATTTAAGGCTTAATCACCTTAGGCTTAATACGAATAAGCCTTAATTATGTCTAAACCCCAATGAGACCTAATTAATCTACTTTAAGCCTTAATTTTATTAGAGTTGTGTAAACTTAAATCCTAATTAGGTCTAAACCCAATTAAACCTAATTAATCACCTTAAAGCCGTAATTACATTACACTTTGCTAAACATAAACCCTAATTAGGTCTAAAGCCCAATTAAACCTAATTAACCACCTTAAGCCTTAATTACATTAAACTTAAGTAAAAATAAACCCTAATTAGGTCTAAACCTCAATTAGACTTAATTAACCCCTTTTAAGCCTTAATCACATTAGGATTAATATAAGTAAACCCTAATTTGTTCTAAACCCCAATTAGACCTAATAAACCCCTTTTATGCCTTAATCACATTTGGCTTGACACAAATAAACCTTAATTAGGTCTAAATCCAAATTAGACATAATTAACCCCTTTTAAAGCATTAATCACATTAGGCTTAACATAAGGCTTAACTAAACTTAAACTTTAATTAGGTCTAAACCCCAATTAGACCTAATTATCCCTTTTTAAATATTAATGACATTATGCTTAAGTAATCTTAAACCCTAATTAGGTTTAAACCCCAATCAAACTTAATTAAGCCTTTTTAAGCCATAATCACAATTAACCTCACTTATGTTTGAGGTCTAGTTTTTTCTCTTTAGTAGCTTAGAGTCTAGCCATAGGAAGTTTCTGTTGACTATTCCTAGAAGACTAGAAAAGGAACCCTCACCATTAGATATTTTAAACTCTTCTTTGCTTCACTTTGAGTTTCATATGCTTAGTTTAACCTTTAACACATAAGAGGATAAGACTAACCATAAGGAAGCTCAAGAGGAGTTCGCTATAAGATGTTTAAGCCTTATGATTAAACCTTGGTGGTCTGGTCTTGGTTAGGCTAGCTTGCACACACTACACGTTCTCACACACCCCAAACCCTAGGACCCCCTTGATTTAATCTCCTGACTCCCTTTGGAAGGCTCATTTGGGTAGACCCAAACCCTTAGCCTTTTGGCTAAGAGGGTTAGGACCAACATATTGAACATCCAAAATGAGTCCTCATATGGCTCCAATTAGTTTGACATAGCGTCATGTCTTACAAGCCCATTCTAGCCCAAACCTCCACCAAATTACCAAAATAACCCTACAACCCTATTTTTGCCAAAAATTCCACAAATTCCCTAAATTCACAATATTCTTTTCAAAAAAATGTCAAATCATTCCCCAATACCCAAATTGACAAAAATTCACCAAACTCCACAAATTCTAAAAATACCCCAAAATTGGCCAAATTTCCCAAAATGCCCATCGTGACCCAAAAATCCCAAAAAAACCCAAAAATTCCAAATTCATCCCAAATGTACCCAAATCCAATTTGAAAAACTCACATGAACTCATTTTGACTAAATTGACCCATTTTAATTAAAATCCTTAAATTCCCCTTAAAGGCTCAATTTCCCCAAATTAGCTCTAATGTCAACCAAATTGACTTCAATCTTCTCCAATTTCAACTCCAAACTCAGATTAATCATGTCCAAGCCTGATTGAAACCAAATCCAAACTCAAATTGACCCAATTTCGAAAACAACCCAAACTCAAGCCGAAATTCATCCCCAATTTTAAAAGCCCAAGCTTTTATGTCATTCAAAAAGCCAAAAATTTAACCAAAAGCCCACATGATAAATTTCCCCTCATCATCCATTTAATCAAAATCATTCCCTAAGTTTCCAATTCATGCCAAAATTATTCCAAATGAATCCTCATGACAAACTTCACAAGAATACCCCATAATTCCAAACATCTTTCTCATGCAAATTGACCAAGCTAAGGACAAGCCATGAAGCCATCCTCAAGCCATAGGTGAGCCATATGAGCCTTTGCCACCTCACCAAGCCATTAATGGCAAAAGGAGGAGCCACTTTGAAGATCACTTAAAAGAGGTTTTAACCCTTTTAATGACACACTCTAACCCATCCTTAGCTGAATCCCTTGGATGGAGACCTCTCCACACTATTTCAGCTAATCCACCTGACCTTGGTCAGCCACGGGGAGTCACCCAAGCCATCTTCATGAAGTTAAAACCAACCTAAACCCAAGTTGACCCAAACCCCTTTCCACATAAATTAATCACCTCTAGCAATGCACAAACCCAATTGGCTTCAAAATTTCCCACACCTGATTATCTTCAGCGAGATGGTGACCTAAGCCTGGGCGAACAGCCACCCTGGCTGTTGGAAAACCCCATGGCCGATATTGCCCAATTAGGGAAATTCAACCCATCCAATGTGGCTCACACCAATTGGATTGTTGACCTTTTTTGTCCTCCACCTAAGAACCACTCTCCACCCATTGGCCAGCCATGACAGCCACCACAACCTCCTCAACTTAAACTTCACTCTTCCATGGCCAAGAAAGAGACCAACCAAAAACCTATCCAAAATTTGCCAAATTTCACCATAGCTCCCTTAAGACTTCCTAAGAGCAATTCCACCATCTTTAGCCACCCAATTTCCCCACTTGAGCTCTATTTTGGAGCTCAAAATCAAGCTGAAACATAACATATTTCACCACAGCTCCACTGTCAATCAAAAACAAATTCCTTTCACCCACACCATCCCCACACCAAATGAAAAAGAACACCCACCAAAGCCCCATCACAGAGAGCCTCCATATCTGACTTTGATCAACACCTAAAATCAACCTCGATCAAATACTGGTCTAAGCAATTCAGCACAGCCAGAGGCTTCATCCTTGAGCTTGTTGGACCTTCTTGAAGCTTCTACAACCATCTGATTGAGGCATCCCCTCTAAGACAAATGTATTGACTCCTCTCTGTATAAAACTTGACCCGACTTTCTTGTTGCGATAGATTGTGTAAAATTTAATTAAATAATATCAATTACTATTCAGATTCTAAACAAATATGTATCGTTATCAAATAATAATGGACTTTTTATTCAAGTCCTAAGTCTCGATCCTACAGGGAAGGTTTAAATTGGAAATGACAAATTTTCTAGGAAATTCACAAAAAGTTAATTGAAATCACTGTCACTAATTTCAATTATTGAGATGTAATCAAAATTAAATTTCTAAACTATTATCAGATCAAATATTAAATTTAAAATAGTAAATACAAATCTATTAATTATATTTATGTAACAGAGATTCTTATGTGAGAAAGCATCCTTCCCACTACAATGAGGGTATGGTAAAATGAGATGAGATAAATGTTCATAATATGTATTGTACTAAATATGAGCAATTTTAATTCTCTACCATGATACAGTGCATAAATAATCATTAGCTAATCTCAGTGTTTAGTACCTAAATCCATGCCTAGGCTAGGAGGATACCGGCTCCCATTCCAGAGCTCTCATTTCCCTTCATCTGAAGGCTAGCTCTAACTTCAATTTTTAAATACTAAGACTGAACTAAAGATTTTAGTCTATCACCCTAAAGGTTTTCCAATTCTACACCCAACAAAGAATATTTTCTTATTTATTTGCACTTAATTCCATAAATGATGTTCTCCTTCATGAAATCAAATGTGATCCTTACTCTGTTGTAGAACTCATACTTCATTTCTCGGATCATATGTTTCACAACACATTTTAACAATTAATTTTGCCAGATTGAAAAATAAATTAAGTTTGGAGTTAAAAAATCATCACAATTTATTTTACCATTTAATATTTGCACATTCATTATATCTCTTCATTTCACTATATCTCACAGTAGGGAGAAAGATGAGGGAACTACTCAGACTTTATGACAAAAAAATAACAAAACACAAATCTCATATTTAAAAGAAGATTCATACAACATTAATAAACAAACAATACTTATCTGAAAACTCTTTTTTAAAGCAAATCCTTTGTGGCCTTTCATTAGAAATGCAGGAAGAAGATATCTCTCACTTTTCTCCTTCTCCAACACTCTTACAGAAAGTTACACACTAAACCTCACCACAAAAACTATAAACTATGAAAACAAAAACACTAATTGACTCTAATATGGAAGTGGAATAGAATGATGTGGTGTGAAAAGTGAAAGTGGAGGAGTGAAAAACATACAGAAGCCCATTTTCTGATGAAATTCGGCCCCAAATAGAGCCCAAGGTCGGTTCTCCAGGAGTTTCCTCCAAAAGCTCTTAAAAGATCATCCAAGTACATCAAACCTTCTTGAAACAGGGTCTGAACCGTCTTTGACTCCATTGGTGCTAGTCTCGTGCCGTCGACATTGAGTAAAAAATATCCGCGTTAATTTGTTCTGCGCCGTCTGCGCTGAGCATTTCTTCAAAAATGTGATTTTGACTCATAATTTCATCCTTTTTGCTTTTTTTTTACTTTAAGCCCAAAAAATTGACAACCTGCAAGAAAATATCAAAATACCATCCATTAAAGTGTAATATCATCCAAAATAGGTATAAAATTTGGGTCTAAAAATTCATATATTTTTGGTGTATTAAAATCCCTCAAACTTACATGTTGCTTCTCCTCAAGTAACTCCTTTACTACATAAAAAAATATGACTTATGATAAAGATCTTAACTTTTAGAATTCCATATTTTAGTTTTCTAAATAAAATAGTATAACTTAAGAAAAATTCAAAACAACTCCACTTAATACTAAAGGTGTAAAGATATTCAATAATTAAGTCTAAGGTTTTTTATCCTCTATTTCTTTCAATAAAAAATGCAATTTATTATATTAAAGCCACTTAGCAAATTCATATGAAAAACAACTTCATAAAAATTTATTAATAATTAAGTTAACATTCAAATAGAAAGTTTAGAAAATGTGTTCAAGTTTTTTTCCTTAAGTTGAATCAAGTGAAGTAATTTTTTAATTAAGCATCTCCTCAAGCTTCTCCCCATATATATTTTTTTTCTTATTCTTTTTCTTTTATTTTTAAGATTATTTTTAATCCCTTTTTTCTTTTCTTTCTTTCTTTTCTTCTCTCTTTTTTCTTTTTTATATGTCAGGATTACTATATCTGGATAGCCTTTAATGATTTTGAACTTCACTATCTTCTTCTTAAAGTTAAAATTTTATTACATTTCTTCACTTAACAAATTTATATTAACTTAAATATTTCATAATTTTTAATTCTTTTCTTTTTACATGAATCTGTTAGGATTTTTAATATTTCAAAAATACAAAATTTCTTTCCTAAAAATAGAAAAACATAGTCTTATTCTATTTTATCAAATATCTTAGCCCCTAGAATTAACCTTTATTATTAAAATTTTTTACTTAAATTTACTATATATTTAGAAACGTAAATATAGTTATCCAAAGTTAACCTCTAATACCAAAGGTCATATTAAATTTAAAATTTTGAAAATATAATTAAGTGAGGACAAATAAAATTAAGTTCTTTCTCTCTTTCTAAAAATGATGTTTCTTCTTCTTCCCCCAAATCTTAATTTTTTTTTAAAGATTTTTACGTCAAAAGATTTAAAAATGAAGTGTAAAAGAAAGAATTAAATACATAGAAAAAAAATTTTACCTGTTGGAGTAAATTTTGAACATAAATTTTGAAAACACTGCAGGTGAAAAATGAAAACTACAAGGCTAAAAACATTAAATTGGACAAAATGCATATAAAATTTGCTGAGAAAGAGCTAATCACAAAATAGAACAAAGTTTTGAAAATAACAACAGAACTAAATTAAATTCTAAAAATGAAAACAGTTTTCCACATTATGATTTCACAAAACATAACAATAAAGTCTAAACAACATCACAACATAAAGAATACAATCACACAGTACAAACACAAACAAACAAAAAAAATAGATCACCAGTCATCATCTTCCTCATCATCGACATCTAATTTCTGTTGTTGATATGGAGTATAAGTAGGGTGAATAGGGAACTGAACTGTATGGTCACCCCTCAGGTATCTCATTAAAGCATCAACATAAGAAGAATCATACTCAAATTTCAGGTGAATCAGATCATCAGTGTTTGCATTTCTGGTCTATATATTCTGCATCCTATGATCCATCCTAAAAAAATCTCCTCGTTGTATCATCATCTGATCCAACAACTCCTTGTACTTTAAGTAGGCTCACTAGGGGTTCTAGAAGTAGAAGGAATATCCCAACACTGTCTTCCAGATCTCCAATAAACATGGGACTCATAAGTCTTGATGTTTGCAGGCTCAATGGGTCTCTGAGGCTCAATCCACTCCTCATTAGGTTTAAAGTCAACTCATGCATGCTCATAAAGTGTGTAAATAAGAGCGGGATGTGCAATTCCACCAGAAGTCCCTCGCAGAGCAATAGATCGAGTGTTTATATAAATGATAGTGCATACATTTATATCCATCACTTGCTGAATACAGTAGTTCAGGATGGCTCAATCTTTGATCACCTAACTATGATCGTTCGTCAGAATCATTCTTCCAGAAATAAAATAATGTCAGGCCTTAGATACTACATTTAAACATGTATGGGGAAAGTTAACTTTAAACTCCATTTTTTATTTTCCAAGCCCCTTTTCACTAGTCAGAAAAGAAAGAACTTCATCTAAAGCCTGATATGTAACAGAAAAAAAATTATACTAACATCTATACACATCTTCTACATAATAAAACTCATTTATATTCTTTGGAGTAAATTCTACCCTTTTTCCACGAACAAATACAAAATCATCAGAAGCTTCAACAAGGTTGTCCTAAGATTCCATTACAATCCCAGCTATCGTATCATCAGTAAAATAGCAAAAATTTTCCCACTGTCGAGCAATAATCAAATGTTGAACTTCTCCTTCTTGATTTTTAAAACCTCGGTCCTGAATTACTTTCTTATTTTCATAAATTCTATAAAAATCAAGCACTGGCTCTAAAGTTAACAAATCACTGCTCGTCATATTCTACTTTCCTTTTGCTTTATCTTGGTGCCATATGAAATCTAGAAAATTTTGAAAGTTTTGAATAAATTCTAAAATTCCAGAAATCAAAATGTAAAACATTTTAAACTTTAAATCACTAAATAAGAGTTCATCACCAAAGGATTTTCTCAAAAATTGCTAAAAAAATTTCCATACTTTTGGATCCATGCAATGTGAGATTAACCTTAGTGAAAATAAAAAAATTTTTGTTTAAAGTGTAGCTCTTACCTAGAGAAGATGAAATTTGAAGTCTTTTAGCCTCAAAATCGCCTCAAATCTGCCCAAAATCAAGCCCTAGCTGCCCAAACCGAAGGTTGAAGAAGACTTAAGCATAAAAATGGTGGCCACAGTAAAAATTATGAATTTTTAGGGGTTAAAATCTGCTGTCGGGTCAAGGGTGCCGTCGGTGTCGATTCCAGTGCCGTCGGCACTGAAGGCCCAAATAATTCCATATTTTGATTTCCTTAATTTTTAATTTCCTATCAACTTACTCAAAAAAATTTTAATAGTTTAAACACAAACTAACAATAATTCCGAAAATATTTCACAAACACCAACTTTCACAAACGACAACAAACTAACTTTTATATATGAAATTACACTTTTGAAAAACACAATTTTTAATTACACAATCACAAATATTAAACAAACTAATTGTAAATCAGCGTCAAAATAGAGCCACAACAATAAACGCTATCACAAAAATATACACACAATCAAAGTTCAAAATTCTAAAGCAAAAAGCAAACCAAACCAAAGTAAATCCACACAATTACACTAAATATATACAATTTTCTAAAATAGATAGAGAATTTAAGGTCTTCAATTATTACGCCTCTTCTTCAGTGCTTTCTCCGCCTCTAATATCTCCCATAGGTTTGTAATGACATATAAGTTGTAGAAGGATTGGTGCAGGAATTGATCTGTCGCTTTTTCTTCGATCCACCCTTTTTCTTTAAACATCCGAACTAATCCTGCTTTAAAATTTTCAGTGGGATCAAAATTTTCTTTCATTCTCCAATCTAGGTGATCAAAAAGGTATTTAAGATCTGTTACTGTATTCATAATACTCTGAAGTTCCCTTTCAATTTTCTTCATCTTCTTTTCCAAAGCAAGTGAACTTCCAACTGTTGGTGGTATTAGTGGAGTTGAAGCATGTGAAGATTGATCTATGATGGCTTCTAATACTTCATTTCCATTTCAAAAATATTTCTCATCTATAGGATTCAAGGGTTCCCAAGGTAATAAAGGCTTTTCCCAACTTTCAGATAGAACTTGGGCTTGACTACAAATTACAAAGATGGTAGATGGATACCCAAGTCCATAAATTGTTGCATTAGTAAGGATACCCATAATAGATTTAAATATAATAGACCTTATATCAATGGGTTTTTCCATTCGAATGCAATAATTTAAAATAGTACATTCTTTGGTAACTCTACAAATTTTCATAGTAGGGAGTAATTTTGTAGCAATAAAGAAATGTCATTGCTTAGAAATTAGATTAAGTAATGAAGTGGAGAGACTAACATATCTTTCATCTCGTATCTCCGACATATTACTTTCATCCATCAGAAGATTATACACGTCTTGCATCAAATCTTGTATAGGAATGAAATTTGTATAATCACCGATTAGAATGTTCTCTATCAAATACAATTCATTAATCCTTGCAAGAGTAAATGATATAGTCTTACCTCGTATGAAGACAACACCTTTAGTAATTCCATGTAAGTTTGCATAAAACTCTTTCACCATAGGTACGACAACCGCAAACGTAGTGAAACACAAAACTTCCTAATGCCTTTGTAGAATGATTTTATCAATCAGACCAGTAGGATTGATCACTCCATGACTAACAAATCCTCTTTCCTTGATCAATCTCCTCTTCATAATAACTTTATCATATAATCTCTGCACGTTGAAACTAATAAACTTTCTTTTGTTGAAAACTCCATACCTTAAAGTTCTTATGGAATTAGAAGCCATGGAATCCAAAAATAGGAAGTTACTAGGCATCCAAGGATGTTTCTAGGCCTTTTTCAACTCGTCCCGACGATTATGATCAAGTGAAATCATGCCAAAATCCGCCAAAAGTTTTCTAAAACCGTCAAACTGCACTCGGCGCCGTCGGCGTAATTGTTCATTATTTAACTTTATTCTTTCGTTTCAATCTTTGAGGAAATGGAGGTAATGGTTTTTGTACAGGGCTCTGTGTTTGTTCATTTTCCCGTTGACCATTTTTCATTTCTTCCTTTCTTCATCAACTTCAATTTCTCTTTAGATCCTTGTTTCAACTTCTTTTCCACTTCGTAATTGAATAGCTTTAATTTGCTCTTTGTTTTAATCTTTTTGATTAACTTCCATAGTACTTGGAAGAATTCCATAAGGTCTATTACGAAGTGCAGTAGCAATATGTATTAATTGATTTTCAATATTTCTAATAGCATCCCCTTGATTCTGTATTTGATTTCCCATATTCAACATTACTTCTTCCATCATCAACTTCTTTTCCTTAACTTGTGGGTTAGAATTGGAGTTAAATCCCAAAGGATAATAGGGTTGAAAATTAGGATTTCCTTGATTGTTCAAATTTCCGGATGGATTCACCAATATATTATACTTTTTCTAACTAAAATTAGGCTAATTTTTCCAAACAGGGTTAAAAGAAATAGATTGGGGATTGTTATTTTTATTATTTATAGTGTTTAAGTTTCATAAGATGATTGACTATCAATAATCTGTCCCAGTGAATTCACCTCTAATACTGGGGGTACTTGAGAATAATTTGTTCCCATTTGATCAATCTTTATACAAAAAGCAGCAATTTGAGATGCCAAAATAGACATTGCATCAAAATTATGAATACTAGCTACTTTCTTAGGATTTACCCTTTTAGAGGGCCATTGAAAATTATTAGTAGTCATTTATTCAATTAAAGAATATGCTTCATCAAATGGTTTTGACATTAATGAACCACTCGCAGCAGCATCTATAATAGATCTCAGTGATCCTACTAATCCATTGTAAAATATTTGAATTATTAACTAATATGGTAAAGCATGATGTGGATATTTCCACAGAAGATCTTTAAATCTTTCTCATGCTTCACATATAGATTGCCCTTCAAACTGACAGAAAGATGTACTATCATTTCTATGCTTAGCGATTTCCGAGGGTGGAAAATATTTAGCCAAGAATTTTTCTGATAGTTCTCCCCAAGTTCTAATAGATCTAGGTGCTAATGAATTCAACGAAGCCTTGGCTTTATCCCTTAATGAAAAAGGAAAAAGTCTAAGCCTAATAACATCATTAGACACTCCGTCATTGCAGAACAAATTTGAAGAAAACTAGCAAAATGTAAGTTAGGATCTTCAATAGGTGATCCTCCAAACTGAATATTTTGTACCGTCTGGATAATAGAAGGTTTAAGCTCAAATGAATTAGCAGCAACATCAGGATTCTTAATAGTCAAGTGAAGTTCATCTGCTGTCAGATTTGCATAATCTTCTAAAGGTCTTCGTGGATTTTCATTTATTGTATTATCTAAGTTATTCGCCATTTCTTATAAATTTTTAATTTCTCTTTATTGTTTTCAAATTTTTCTAGTAGTCCGTTCTAATTCTAAATCGTAAAGTACTAAACCTTCAGATTCAATATTGCGCATAAACAAATGAAGCAAGCAAATTAAAACACTCAAAAAAATATTTCTTTTTAAATTTTTTATTTTAAAATTATATATATATATATATATATATATATATATATATATATATATATATATATATATATATATATATAATTTTTTATGGTATGTATATTATCTCTAAATTTCCTATTTTATCAAAACTATTTATTGCAACCGTTACCTTCCCCACGCAAGGGCGCCAAAAAAGTTGATCCAACTTTTTTGTTGAGATCGATTGTGTAAAATTTGATTAAATATAATCAATTAATATTCAGATTCTACACAAGTTTATCTATCGTTATCAAGTAATAATCAGCTTTTTATTTAAGCCCCAAGTATCGATCCTACAGGGAAGGTTTAAATTGGAAATGACAAATTTGCTAGGAAATTCACAGAAAGTCAATTGAAATCACTGTCACTAATTTTAATTGTTGAGATATAATCACATTTAAATTTCTAAACTATTAACAAATCAAATATGCAAAATTTAAAATAGAAAATACTAATCTATTAATTATGTTTATGTAACGGAGATCCTTATGTGAAAAAGCATCCTTCCCACTACAATGAGGCTATGGTAAAATGAGATGAGATAATTGTTCAAAATATTTGTTGTGCTAAATAGAAACAATTTTAATTCTCTACCCTGATACAGTGCATAGAAAGTCATTGGTTAATCTGAGTGTTTAGTCCCTAAATTCGTGGCTAGGCTAAGAGATACCGACTCCCACTCCAGAGCTCCCACTTCCCTTCGCTTGAAGGCTAGCTCTCGCTTCACTTTTTAAATACTTAGACTGAATTGATGATTTTAGTCTGTCACCCTAAAGGTTCTCCAATTCTACACCTGACAAAAAAGATTTCCCTATTTATTTGAACTTAATTCCATAAACGATGTTCTCCTTCATAGAATCAAATGTGATCCTTACTTTGTTGTAGAACACATTCTCTATTTTCCGGATCATATGTTTCACAACACATTTTAACAATTTAATTGGCCAGATCAAAAAGGAACTTAAGTTTGGAGTTGAACAATCATCACAATTTATTTTATAATTTTATATTGGCATATTCATATTATCTCTTCATTTCACCATATCTCAGAGTAGGGAGAAAAATAGAGGGAACTACTCAGACTTCATGCGAAAAAAATAACAAAACATAAATCTCATGTATAAAAGAATGTTCATACAACACTAATAAATAAACAATACTTATCTGAAAACTCTTTCTCAAAGCAAATCCTTTGTAGTCTTTTTTCAGAAATGCAGGAAGAAGATATCTCTCACTTTTTTCCTTCTCTAACACACATACAGAAAGTTTCGCACTAAATCTCACCACAAAAAATCTAAACTATGAAAACAAAATCACTAATTGACTCCAATATGGAAGTGGAATGGAATGATGTGGTGTGAAAAATGAAAGTAAAGGAGTGAAAAACGTAGAGGAGCCCATTTTCTGATGAAATTTGGCCTCATATAGAGCCCAAGGTCGGTTCTCCAAGAGGTTCCTCCAAAAACTCTTCAAAAATTATCTAAATACATCAAACCTTCTACAAACGAGGTCTAAATTGCCTTTGGAGCCGTCGGCGCTAGTCTTGCACTAGTGCTGAGTAAAAACTAGATTAATTTGTTTTGCGCCGTTGGATCTGCCCTCGGCGCTGCCGGTGCTGAGCATTTCTTCAAAAATTTCATTTTGTCTCCAAATTTCATCCTTTTTGCTTTGTTTTTGCTTTAAGCCCTAAAAATCAATAACCTGCAAGAAAACATCAAAATATCTTTCATTAAAATGCAATATCATCAAAAATAGGTATAAAATATAGATCTAAAAATGCATATATTTTTGGTGTATCAAAATCCCCCAAGCTTACATGTTACTTGTCCTCAAGTAACTCATTTACTACATAAAAAAATATGACTTATGATAAAGATATTAACTTTTAGACTTCCACACTTTAGTTTTCCAAATATAATTGCATAACTTAAGAAAAATTCAAAACAACATTAGTTAATACTAAAGGTGTAAAGATATTTAATAATTAAGTCCATGGTTTAGAAATAGAACTTCATAAAAATTTATTAATAATTAATTTAACATTCAAACAAAAAGTTTAGAAAATGTGTTCAAGTCTTTTTCCTTAAGTTGTTTCAAGTGAAACCAATTTTTAATTTGGTATCTACTCAAGCTTCTCCCCATATATATTTTTTTCTTTTTCTTTTTCTTTTCTTTTCAAGTTTTTTTTAATCCCCTTTCTCTTTTCTTTCTTTCTTTTTTTCTCTTTTTTCTTTTTTCTTATATGTCAGGATTGCTATATCTGGATAGTTTTTAGTAATTTTGAACTTCACTATCTTCTTCTTAAAGTTAAAAACTTTTTACATTTCTTCACTTAACAAATTTATGTTAACTTAAAGATTTTATAAAGTTTAATTCTTTTCTTTTTACATGAATCTTTTAAGATTTTTAATACTTCAAAAATACAAATTTCCTTTACTAAAAATAGAAAAACTTAGTGTTATTCTCTTTTTCCAAATATCTTGGCCCCTAGAATTAACCTTTATTATTGAAAATTTTTACTTAAATTTACTATATATTTTGAAACATAAATATAGTAATCGAAAGTTAACCTCTAATACCAAAGGTAATATTAAATTTAAAATTTTGAAAATATAATTAAGTGAGGACAAATAAAATTAAGTTCTTTCTCTCTTACTAAAAATGATATTTCTTCTTCTCCCCCCCCCAAACATAATTTTTTTTTTCTAAAAGATTTTTACATGAAGAGCTTTAAAAATGAAGGGTAAAAGAAAGCATTACATACATAAAAGAAATTATACCTGTTGGAGATTCTGATTTTTGAACATAAATTTTGAAAATACTATAGGTGCTAAAATGAAAACTATAAGGCTAAAAACATTAAATTGCACATAATACATATAAAATTTGATGAGAAAGAGCTAATCACAAAACAGAACAAAGTGCTGAAAATAACAACATAACTAAACTAAATTCTAAAAATGAAAACAATTTTCTACATTTCAGTTTCACAAAAGATAACAACAAATTCTAAACAACATCACAACACAAACAATACAATCACACAGTACAATCACAAACAAACAAATAAAATAAATAACCAATCATCATCTTCCTCATCATCGAAATCTAACTTCTGTTGTTGATATAGAGTATTAGTAGGGAGAATAGGGAATTGAACTTTATGGTCACCCCTCCGGTATCTCACTAAAGCATCATCATAAGCAGCATCATACTCAAATTTCTGGCAAATCAGATCATTAGTGTGAGCACTTCTGACCTCTATATTCGGCATCTTATGATCAATCCTCAAAATATCTCTATGTTGTATCATCATCTGATCCAACAACTCTCTGTTGCTACGGTCACTTGAAGTAGGCTCACTAGGGGTTCTAAAAGTAGAAGGAATATCTCTGGCCTATTTTCCAGATCTCCAATCAACATGGGACTCATAATTCTTGATGTTGGCAGGCTCAATGGGTATTTGAGGCTCAATCCTCTCCTTTTTAGGTCTGAAGTCAACTCCTGCCTGCTCACAAAGTGTGTAAATAAGAGCAGGGTGTGCCAATCCACCCAAAGTCTATCCCAGAGCAACAGATCGAGTGCTCGTATAAATAATAGAGCCTACATTTATATCCATCACTTGTTGAATACAGTAGTTCAGGATGGCTCTATCCTTGGTCACTTCACTATGATGATTCGTTGATATCATCCTCCCAGAAATAAAATAGTGTCAGGCATTAGATACTACATTTAACAAAGAAAGGGGAAAGTTAACTTTAACTCCATTTTTTATTTTCCTAGCCCCTTTCTCACTAGTCAGAAAAGAAAGAACTTCATCTAAAGCCTGATCTGTAACTGAAAAAGAAAGATACTGGCATCTATACACATCTTCTACAGAATAAAATTCATTTATTTTCTTTGGAGTAAATTGTACCCTTTTTCCACGAACAAATACATAATCATTAGAAGCTTCAGAAAGGTTGGCATAAAATTCCATTACAATCCGAGCTATCGCATCGGCAGTAAAATAGCAAAAAATGTTCCCACTATAGAGCAATAGTCAAATGTTCAACTTCTCCTCCTGGATTTTTAAAACCTCGGTCCTGAATTACTTTCTTATTTTCAAAATTGCTATGAAAGCGAGCACTGGTTCTAAAGCTAACAAATCTCTTCTCATCATGTTCTACTTTCTTTCGCTCGATCTAGGTGTCATAGGAAATCAATAAATTTTTGCAAAATCTGAATAAATTCTAAAATTCCAAAGATAAAAATGCAAAACAATTTAAACTTCAAATCACTAAATAAGAGTTCATCACGAAAGGATTTTCTCTAAAATTTCTCAAAAAATTTCTATATTTTCAGATCCATGCAATGTGAGATTAATCCTTGGAAAAAATAAAATAATTTTTGTTTAAAGTGTAGCTCTTACCTAGAGAAGATGAAATCTGTTGTCTTTTAGCCTCAAAATCGCCTCAAGTTCACCCAAAATCAAGCCTTAGCCGCCCAAACTGAAGGTTGAAGATGACTTAAGCATATAGATGGTGGCCACAGTAAAAATTAAGAATTTTTAGGGGTTAAAATCTGTTGTCAGGTCGAGGGCGCCGTCGGTGCTGAATAATTATAAACACCAATTTAATGTTGGCCATATTTGGATTTTTTTAATTTTCAATTTCATATCATCTTACTCCAAAAATTTTTAGTATTTTAAACACAAATTCTTATCCAACAATAATTCAGAAAACATTTCACAAACACCAATTTTCTCAAACTACAACAAACTAACTTTTATATATGAAAGTACACTTTTGACAAACATAATTTTTAATTACACAATCACACAAATTAAACAAAATAATTATAAATTAGTGTTGAAATCAAGCCACAACACTAAACGCTGTCACAAAACTATACACACAATCAAAGTTTATAACTCTAAAGTAAAAAAACAAACCAAACTAAATTAAATCCACACAAGTACACTAAATATATATAATCTTATAAAATAGATAGAAAATTTAAAGTTTTCAATTATTACGCCTCTTCTTTAGTGCTTTCTCCTCCTCTGATATCTCCCATAGATTGGTAATGAACATATAAGTTGTAGAAGGATTGGTACGGGAATAGATCTGTCAATTTTTCTTCGATCCACCCTTTTTCTTTAAACATCCGAACTAATCCTGCTTCAAAAGTTCCAGTGTGATCAAATTTTTTTTTCATTTTCCAATCTAGGTGATCAAACAGGTATTTAAGCTCTCCTACTGCATTCATAACACTGTGAAGTTCCCTTTCAATTTTCTTAATTTCTTTTCCAAAGTAAGCGAACTTCCAACTATTTGTGGTATTAATGGAGTTGAAGCATGTGAAGATTGATTTATGATGGCTTCTAATACTTCATTTCCATTTCCAAACTAATTCTCATCTATAGGATTCATGGGCTCCAAAGGTAATAAAGTTTTTTTCCAACTTTCATATGGAACTTGGGCTTGACTGTAAATGAAAAAGATGGTAGATGGATGCCTAAGTTTATAAATTTGTCCATTAGTAAGGATACCCATAATAGATTTAAATAGAATAGACCCTATATCAATGGGTTTTCCCATTTGAATGAAGTAATTTCAAATAACACTTTCTTTGGTAACACTACTAATTTTCATTGTAGGGATTAATTTTGCAGCAATAAGGAAATGAGATTGCTTCAAAATTGGATTAAGTAATGAAGTGGAAAAATTAACATATCCTTCATCTCATATCTCCCACATATCACTTTCATCTATCAGAAGATTATACACGTCTTTCATCAAATCTCGTGTAGGAATGAAATTTATAAAATGATAGATTGGAATGTTGACTATGATACACAATTCATTAATCTTTGTAGGAGTAAAGGGTACAACCTTACCTCGTACGAAGACAACACCTTGAGTAATTCCATGTAAGTTTGCATAAAACTCTTTCACCACAGATACGACAACCACAGACGTAGTGTAACACAGAACTTCCCAATGCCTTTGTAGAATGATTTTATCAATTAGACTAGTAGGATTGATCACTCAATGATTAACAAATCCTCTTTCCTTGATCAATCTCCTCTTCATAATAACTTTATCTTATAATCGCTGCGCGTCGAAACTAATAAACTTTCTTTTGTTGAAAACAACATACCTCAAAGTATTTCTAGAATTGGAAGCCATGGAATCCAAAAATAGGAAGTTACTAAGCATCCAAGGATGTTTCTAGGCCTTTTTAAACCCATCCCGGCGGTTATTATGAAGTGGATTCACGCTAAAACCTGCCTAAAGTCGTCTAAAACCATCCAACCACACTCAGTGCCGTCGGCGCTCCTGATTGGCATTACCAGTGCTGATGTCCATTATCTAGGGCGTCGTCGGGGCCCAAATTCGGCGCCATCGGTGCCATGGCCAAAATTTTGATTTTCATTTTTTTATTCAATTCGATTCCAAATTTTCTCCAATATCAATATTAGACTTAATTTATAATAAATACAATTGTGTAGGATTATTATCTATTAATATATGAGACACTTAACAAACTAAATAGCAAAACATAGCAATATAAGTATGGGTTGCCTCCCACAAAGCCCTTGGTTTAACGCTAAGAAACTAAAAAGTAAAACATAGCAATATAAGTATGGGTTGCCTCTCACAAAGCACTTGGTTTAACGTCATCAGCCCAACATACCATTTATTTAGTTGGGTTGACTTAACATTAAAACTTCTTTAAATTGAGGTATGTGTCCTTCATAATAATATTTTTAACGATGCCCATTAACTTTAAATGTCTTTCGAGTTTTAGGATCTTTAATAAAAACAATTCCATAAGGATAGACTTTAATCACTTTAAATGTTCCTAACCATTTGGATTTTAGTTTTCCTGGAAAAAATATTAATCTTGTATTATATAGTAGAACTTCTTATCCAGGTTCAAATTTTTTCTTAACAATCTTCCAGTCATGCCATATTTTCATTTTCTCTTTATAGATTTTTGCATTATCATATGCTTCATTTCTAATACTCAAGTTCATTGAGTTGCAAAAACCTTTTCTCACCAGCATCCTTTAAATTAAAATTAAACTCTTTAATAGCCCAAAATGCTTTCTCAGTTCATTGAGTTGCAATAATCTTTTTTCACCACCATCCTTTAAATTAAAATTAAATTTTTTGATAGCCCAAAATGCTTTATGTTCAAATTCTACTAGTAAATGACATGTTTTTCCAAAAATCAATCTATATGGAGACATTCTTATAGGAGTTTTATAAGCAGTTCACTATGCCCATAATGCAGTATCTAGTCTAGCAGAACAATCCAATTTATAAGGATTTACAGCTTTTTCTAAAAGTGTTTAATTTCACAATTCGATATTTCTGCTAGACCACTAGTTTGAGGATGATAAACAGTAGAGAATCAATGCAATATATCATATTTCTTGATTAATTTTTTGATTCTCTTATTCTTGAAATGAGATCCTTCATTAGTAATGTTTACTCTCGACATTTTGTATCTTGTAAAAATATTTCTAATTAAAAATTTAGAAACACTACGAGCATCACATCTAGGCACAACAATAACTTCAATTCACTTAGACATATAATCAACAACAAGTAATATATATAAATTTCCAAATGAAGGCATAAATGGTCCCATAAAGTCTAATCCCCACACATCAAAAATTTTAACTTCTAATGTGTAATTTAGAGGCATTTCATCTCTTTTGGAAGTGTTTCCTATTCGTTGACATCTATCGCATGTTTTAATATATTCATTAACATCTCGAAAAATAGTAGGCCAATAAAATCGAGCTTGCAAAATTTTATATGCAGTTCTATTTATTCCAAAATGTCCTCCAATATCAAAATCATGGAATCATTCAATTATCTGTTGATTTTTTTTCATGAGGCACACATCTTCTAATAATTAAACCTTTACATTGTTTATATAAATATGGGTCATACCAAAATAGTCTTTCGAATCATCGATAAATTTCTTTAGTTGTGGATTCTTGATATCAGGTGGTAGAATGTCAATTAGAATATAGTTTACTATATCAGCATACCACGGTACATCCATCTCATCAATACTATATATATGTTCATAAAGGAAATTTTCTAAAATTTCATTTTCAAAATTAGTTAATAATTCTATTTATATTTCAAACAAATGATCAGCTATTTGATTATCATTTCCCTTTCTATCTACCATGGTAAAATCAAACTCTTGCTATTTGATTATCATTTCTCTTTCTATCAACTACGATAAAATCAAACTCTTGCAAAAGAAGTATCCATCTAATTAATCTTGGTTTAATATCTTTGATTATCATTTCTCTTCTATCAATCACGATAAAATCAAACTCTTGCAATAGAAGTATCCATCTAATTAATCTTGGTTTAGCATCCTTCCTTTACATTAGGTATTTAATAGCAGAATGATCTGTATGCACTATACATTTAGTTCCAATTAAATACAATCTAAATTTATCAAAGGCATAAACAATAGTTAATAACTCTCTTTCAGTAGTAGTATAATTAATTTGAGCATTATTTTGAGTTTTACTAACATAATATATAACTTTTAAAATTTTATTGTGCCTTTGTCCTATTACAACCTTAATAGCATAATCACTAGCATTACACATTATTTCAAAAGATTTCTCTCAGTCACGTGGTATTATTATAGGTGCAGTGATTAATTTTTTCTTTAATAATTCAAATGTTGTTATGCATTCCTCATTAAAATCAAATTTCGTATCTTTTTCTAAAAGTTGGCATAGGAGTTTAGTTATTTTTGAATAATTTTTATGTAGCACCTGTAAAAACTATCATGTCCTAGAAAACTTCTCACCCCTTTAACATTATTAGGAGGTGATAATTTTTCTATAACTCTATTTTTCCAGGATCTATTTCCATGCCTTTTTTAGAAAATTTATGCCCAAGAACAATACCTCCTACAACCATAAATTGACATTTTTCCCAATTTAAGACTAGGTTCATGTTTTCACATATCTTGAGAACTTTTTCTAAATTATTAAGGCATAGCACAAACGAAGTCCCAAATAAAGAAAAATCTTCCATAAATACTTCCATTTCATGCTCTATAAAATTTCTAAAATTTGACATCATGCATCTTCGAAATGTTGCAGGTGCATTGCACAGTCCGAAAGGCATTCTACGAAAAGCAAATGTTCCATATGAGCTTGTAAACGTTGTGTTCTCTTGATCATCTGGAGCAATTGGAATTTGGTGATATCTGGTATATCCATCTAAAAAGCAATAGTATTTATTCCCAGCCAATCTGTCCAACATTTGATCTAAAAAGCGCAAAGGAAAGTGATCTCTTCTAGTGGCCATATTTAGTTTTATATACTCAATACAAATTTGCCAATTGTTACTTGTCTTATTGGTATTAATTTATTTTTCTCGTTTTCTTCAACAGTCACTCCTCCTTTCTTTGGAAGACAGTGAATTGGGCTTACCCAAGCACTATCTGAAATAGGATATATAATTCCAACATCGAACCACTTTCAAATCTCTTTTTTAACAACTTATTTCATTATTAGTTTTAATCTTCTCTCAGGATCCCCTTTAGGTTCAAACTATTCATCTAATAAAATTCTGTGCATACAAATTGAAGGACTAATTCCTTTAATATCAGTTAAAGTCCATCAAAAAGCCTTTTTATACTTTTCAACACCTCTACCAACTTTTGTTCCTGAATTTCAGTTAACTCAAAAGATATAATAATAGACAATGTAAATGACTCTCCTAAAAATACACATTTTAAATGGACATGTATTATCTTCAATTCAACTTCAGGTGGTTTAATACTTGAAGGAATAAGATTTTTATATCATTTTCCAGCAAGTCTAATGCTTCAAATTTGCCCTGAATATAATCTAAATCTTCTTCTCTTACTTTATTTTCAGTATAAAAAATTTCTCCCTTATTTTATCTTCAAATTCATTCTTAAACTGCTCATTACTTAGATAATCAGCTACTTCCATCCTGAAACATTCATTATCTTTTTCTATTATAGGATATTTCATAGCTTTTGCTATATTAAATTTCACTTCTTGATCATTAACTCTCAATCATTATATCTCCTTTTTGCACATCTATTATAGCTCTCCCTGTTGCGAGAAATGGTCTCCTTAAAATAATGGGAATCTGCTTATCTTCCTCCATATCCAATACTATAAAGTCTACAGGGAAAATAAATTTATCCACTTTTACTAACACATCATCTATATCTCCTTTTGGATAAGTTATTGATAGATCAACTAATTGAAGAGATACAGTAGTAGGGGAAATTCTCCCAAATCAAATCGTTTAAAAATTGATAAAGGCATAAGATTGATACTCGCTCCTAAATCACATAAAACTTTTCCGTAAAACTTTTCTCCAAATGAACAAGGTATAGTAAAACTACCAGGATCTTTTAATTTTTCCAGAAAATTTTTCGAAATAATAGCACTACACTCTCACGTAGTGCAACGGTCTCATGATCTGAAAACTTCCTTTTTTTGTTTAATAAAACCTTCATAAATTTAACATAATTTGGCATTTGTTCCAAAGCTTCAAGAAAAGGAATATTTATCGTTATCCTCTTAAGGATTTTCAAAAAATTTGTAAATTATTTATCCTTATTCTTCTGTTTCAGTCTTTGAGGAAACAGAGGTAATGATTTTTCTACAGGGCTCTGTGTTTGGTCATTTTCCTATTGATCATTTTCCATTTCTTCCTTTTCTTCATCAACTTCAGTTTCTCTTTGGATCCTTGTTTCAACTTCTTTTCCACTTCATAATTGAATATTTTTAATTTGTTCTTTATTTTAATCTTTTGGATTAACTTCAACAGTACTTGGAAGAATTCCAGAAGGTCTATTACTAAGTGCAGTAACAATATGTCCTAATTAATTTTCAATATTTCTAATCGCAATCCCTTGATTTTGTATTTGATTTCCCATAATCAACATTACTTCTTCCATCATCAACTTATTTTCCTTGACTTGTGGGCTAGGGTTGAAGTTAAATCCTGGAGGATAATAAGGTCGAAAAATAGGATTTCGTTGATTATTTAAATTTCTAGATGGATTCACCGAATTATTATAATTATTCCAACTAAAATTAAGGTGATTTTTCCAACCAGGGTTAAAATAGTTAGAATAGAGATTCTTATTTTGATTATTTATAGCGTTTAAAGTTTCATAAGATGATTGAGTATCAATAATCAGTCCTAGTGAATTCTCCTCTAATACTGGGGGTACTTGAGAATAATTCATTCTTATTTGATCAATCTTTTTAAAAAAAGCAATAATTTGAGATTCCAAAATAGACATTGCATCAGAATGATTAATATTTGTCACTCTCTCAGGATTTACCCTTTGAGAAGGGTCATTAAAAATTATTAGTAGTCATTTCTTCAATTAAAGAATATGATTCATCAAAAGGTTTTGACATTAATGAACCACCCGCAGCATGATGTGAAAATTTACTAAGAAGATCTTTAAATCTTACCAAGGATTCATATATCGATTCCCCTTAAAATTGACAAAAAGTTGTAATATCATTTCTAAGCTTAGCGGTTTTCGAGGGTGGAAAATATTTCGCCAAGAATTTTTGTGATAGTTCTCCCCAAGTTCTAATAGATCCAGGTGCTAACGAATTTAACCAAGCTTAACTTTATCCCTTAATGAAAAAGAAAAAAGTCTAAGCCTAACAACATCATTAGACACTCCGTCATCTAGCATAAATTTCAAGAAAACTAGCAAGATGTAAGTTAGGATCTTCAACAGGTGATCCTCCAAACTGATTATTTTGTACCATTTGGATAATAGCAGGTTTAAGAACAAATGAATTTGCAGCAACATCATAATTTTGAATAGTCAAGTGAAATTCATTTGTTGTCGGATTCGCATAATCTTTTATAGGTCTTTGTTAATTTTCATTTATTGGATTATCTAAGTTATTCACCATTTCTTGTAAATTTTTAATTTCTCTTTTTTGTTTTCAAATTTTTCTAATAGTACGTTCTAATTCTGAATAGTAAGATACTAAACCTTCAAATCCAATATTTCGCATAAATAAATAAAGCAAGCATAGTAAAACACTTTAAAATATATTTCGTTTTTGATTTTTTGATTTTTAAGTTATATATATAT